>AXZN01000043.1:0-56572 GCA_000498155.1 Shiraia sp. slf14
AATCTTAGTATATAGTTAAAGCTATTAAAGTACTAAAACCTATATTTTTCTAGCTATTAATACCCTAGTAGCGCTAGTATTAGGTATAATACCCTAAAATATACTAGCGCTATAATAGTAATTAAATATAAATAAGTAAAGTTTTTTAGTAGCTTTAACTTTATATAAGTCCTTACTAGTAAGGGCGTAAGTAGCTGCGGTGTTATTAAGTTTTGCCGTAATACGTTAGCTATCTAATAGCCTATATATTAAGGTATTAAATTACTAGGTAGTAAAGTACGTATAGAGATTATAATTATAATTATTATTACTATTATTAGTTATATTATTATTATTAAAATTAAGGCCTTTAAAGTTAGTAAGGAAGCTATTAAAGTCTATATTAATCTTATAATTCTACGCGTATAATTAATATTATTACTAGAATTATACTCGCTTATTAGGAGGATAGTAAGTAAACTAGTAGCCTTACTTACTATACACGAAGTATTTCTTATTATTTTAAGGTATAGTTTTAAAGAGTTAATAATTATCCTTATTACTATTAAATTGTTTATTATAATAGTTTAGATAATAATCCTAACGTAGTTAGAAGAGAGGATAATTATAGTTATATTATTAATCTATATAATATATATCCTAATTAAGTTTCTTATTATTAAAGCTTAAGAATAGCTAGTATTATTCTTATACGCTAATAGTATTTTATATATAACTTAGTAGTAACGCCTTTAAATATTTTAGCTAGTTAGATAAGGGTAGGCGCGTAGGCTAGGTTCTCTTAATAGGTATTTATAAGTTATAAAGCGAGGTTATAATTACTAAAGCTAAAGTTCTATAATAGTTCTTAATAGGTATATTAGAGTTAATTAATAAGGATCTTAAGGTACTACGCAAGGTTCTTATTAAGATAGGAGTTCTGCGTATTCTTAAGTATTATATTTTACTACTTATTAAAAAATAGTTAATAATTTTTTAGTATATAAAAATACTTTTAAATTTATATAACTATTTTTATAAACTTAACTATAAACCTAAGACCTTTTTAAGTAAGGTAGTAATAGTAAAAATTATAGGCCTTATCTTATAATATAGTACTAAAAGTATAATAATATTAATTTTTTATAACTTCTACCTTTAAGTAATAGTTATAAAAGATATTAAGCTTTATATTTAATATATTATAGAGATTACTAGAATATTTAGTATTATCTATATATATCTTTATTAAATTAGTAAGAGTATAGGCGCTATTAGGATAGGCTAGAGTAGCTTTATAAGAAGTAGAAGTATATAATAGGTATAGTAAGAGTACCTATAAAGTACCTAGGGGAGGAGGAGCACCTAAGAGAGAAGTATATAATAGATACGTAGATTATATAAGTAGAGGTTATTATAGAAGAGAAGTAGCTTAAAGAAGAGAAGTATTTATAGAAGTACCTAGAGGAGTACCTAGAGAAGTAGTTTACTAAGTTATCGTTAGTAGGGCTTATAACGTTACTAGTAGTACTATTTTCGTAGTATTTATATTAAATTAGTCTTAGCTATATATTTAATAATACCTAAAGTTTAGATCCTTATTAAGTTAAGTAGTAATTTCTTCTTTAGGCTAAAGAGGGTACTTATTAAGATCTAAGAGGCTAGTAATCTTATTAATAAGTAGAGCTTTATTACTAGAAATATAGATGCTATAGAATTATATAAACTTCTTTACTACTTACTAAATTTATATATTAATAAGGTTAAATAGTAGCTTACTTTATCTATAGAACTAGTCTTAAAAGTCCTATACAAGCTCCTTATCTACGTAGGAAGTATCTTCTACTATAATAAGCTAGTTAATAATAGTAGTATTAAGATAGGTATAATCTAGAGGTATTAAAGGATTATAGTTATTAAGGTTATACGCCTAGCTAGAGTATTTATTATTATACTACTTTATAAGTACCTTATAGGTAGTTACTTTTTTATATACTATATTAATAAGGTAGTTTAGATAGTAATAGGTAGATTAGGTTCTTATAGATATGTAGTTAACGCAGTATATTAATTAATAGGCTAGTCCTATAGTAGGATACTAGTTATAATATACTTCTTTAGCTTTATTAGGCGATACTAGCCTAGAGCAGGATAGTATTATAAGTATAGCTATCTTTGCACGTAATCTGCGATAAAGGTTGTTATTATAATACACGCTACTTCTTTACTAAAAGCTAGTCTTATAAAGGATACCTTTCTATATATAGTATATCTTACTAATCTATAGTTAATAACTACTAATTAGTGTTAATACGGTAAAGGATTAGTTAGATTACAAGGTCGTTGTAACGAGTTAAGGTAGTAGTAATTTATAGTTTCTATGGAGTGCGCCAGCCTATTAATATATAGAAGGGGTGGACTATAAGCATGCGCGCACGTCCCTATATGTGATCCGTGCGCCGTCATTCACAACATGAGATGGATGAGTGACTCCCCAGATTGGGTTGAGTCACTCATACATGAGTTCGAGTCCCACACCAAACAAATGTAAACATCGAGGATTATCTTACTGTACAAAAGAATTTTCTTCAGATATTAAATTTCTAAGAATGAATTGTTAGGTATGTAATGTAGAATTCGTCGTAAATATATAATATGATCAAAATAAATATAGACCTACACCACAAATATAAAGAGAATATAAAGCAATACAATCAAATGTATATCTACATAACCCACCACCTTCACATCAAACATACCCCTCCACCTCGCACATCCATTCCCCTCCCTCACCCCTCACCTTCTTCCCTCCCATCCCCATCCCAATCCCCAAACTTCTCCCATCCACCCCTCTCCTCTCTATCTCCATCTCAGCAAACCATCCCATCGCCACCCCCCAACCCAAAAAGGAAGGCCACCAACTCCCGTCCCCACCCTAGCGCAGGACATACGTCTCGCAGGCTACCCTGCAGCGGGCACACGCTTAAGCTTATTTCGACCTCTATATGCGCTGTGTGCCGTGCTGATCATCAAGAGTCGGTGTGTCTATTTTGCACTTACACACTACATTCAACTCTTTGTGACGATGCGCATGTCGTGCTGTGTTGTGCCCCTCCATGGGATGGGCAGGACAGGGTGGGGTGGGGGTCAAATGGCAGTTTGCATCGGTGATATACCGGAGATAAATCCGGGGATTTTTTAAGGACTTGCTACGTATTACTTAGTACTACGTATGCGATAGATGGAGAATAGATGATAGGCTAATTTGAGGACTTTCACGTGCAAACCGTGTGGTTAGCATTTCCTTTTCATTTTCGGAAACCGTCGCAGAAACTTCACGGTCGATGGATGGAAAGGCATCGTGGATCGTATCTTGTTGACTCATGGGAGTGGAGCTTGGGCGTAGTGTGTACGGGGATGCTAATGGCTGGGCTAGTGGGACCCACATCATTTCATGTCATGTCCAAGAAGAAAGGCCATATGGGATGGCAGAATCTGCGCGCGGCTAGAAAGGACAGAGAGAGAGTGTGTGTGGCGCGGTGTGAGATATTGATTGGGGGTTCCAATGGTTTCAAGATGAGATTTCCTTTCCAAGGTTGGGAGATTAGCAGCTTAGTGTCGGTGCGGTACCAGAGAGCAGTGAAACAAGGGCAATAAACATGGCATAATATAGTTCATGGCATGAACAGGAGAGCGGTGCACGACACGGGGAGGGAAGTGGATGGGAGGATCTTGGTGTGGCGGTGAACAGAGCACAAAGGGGCATGGCCACAGACTATTGAGCTGGGGAAGAGACTGCTCTGTGCGCGGAGCAAATGCCTAGAGAACATGTCGAGATGAAGGGGATGAAGGGTTCTGCTCAGCGGGTGCTGGGGCAAAGAGTTTGTTGAGTGGGCCAAAGATGGTATCAGTGGGCGAATGTAACTTGATACGATAGACCGCTACTTGTAACGAGCAGCGTTGGGTTTGGGGCGCCACAAACAAAGGCCGAGCAAAAGCAGAGAGAGTACTTGGTGACTTGGGGACATGGGCGCCCCTTTTTTCACGTGAGCAGCGATTCAGGCGGGACCACAGACAGGGTATAGGCTCTAGCTCGGGTGATCAAAAGATGGCGGAAGATCAGCTTGACTTGACAAACTCTGCACTTTTTTTCATCAAATGCTGTGGGAGCCGATGCAGCGATAGGCCCCGATTGGGAAGGCATGCTTGTCAGTGTTAATTTGCTGGGATGCGGTATTTCACCAGCCATGCAGGTGGCTGCACCACCACGACCGCCATAGAGGCTCGCCAGACCTTCCATGCCGTGCAACCGTCCATGGCGTAGGCGCGGTGGAGTATGGGCGTGTTGAGGGTAGAGTGCAGAGTTTTTTCCCCGAAGCAAGAAGCAAGGACGGCGAGTACACGATGAACATGTCGAAGTCGTCGTCGCAAGCCCACCGCCAGTCGCTCCGAAGATGAAATTTGGCGATGGGCGAGAAGCCATCAGTCGCTAGGGCGATGCCAGGTCGTGCCAGTCGTGCCAGGGTCTTGCTTTTATGTAAACGGGGATCGGCGGTTGGGCGCCCGCCGTCACCGACCATTCGCTGTAGAGACTGGCGCTAGCCCTTCTTGGCCGCCTTGTCCTTGGCAGTGGTATCAAGGCTGGAGTTGTGCAAAGGCGGAGATTATATTGGGTCGTTGGCATAATCGCTGTGGATGGCCTTCGTGTCGTTGCACCGCGGTAGACGGAGAGATACAAGATGAAAAGAACAAAACTGGCGGAGATGTGAAGTGGAACGTCGACTTGTGAACCAGGCCTACCGTAGGCATTATGTACTGCTTATCACGGCTGTCCGTTGCCTTGCCGATCCCAAGTAGTATACGAGCTTGAGTGGTGGATAGACATGCAGACATGGCCGTCTGTCTCACTCTGGGGGCACTGCACACCATCACGAGTACCTGTGATTGCGTCGGACGGATGCCGCAGAGCCGTCAAAGGTCGCGGCAGTCTCGTGAGCACCCATCCTGAGGTTGGTCAATTCCAGCCAGGGAAGACGCAATGAGGGGCACGACTGCGATCATGCGACCAAGTTCCAAGGTTGCCGCCTTCACTGGCAGCACGCTGCTTATCGCTGGCTGGCTGGTACCCAGTATTGGTCCTCGCAATCCGCACGGTGCCGGGCTCTTCTTCTGATACTCGATGCCAGATGAATGCCAGATGCAAAACGGCCACAATGCTCGATGCAGCCCGTGTCGTCGTCCAACGCCCACGCCCACGTTGCCAGGCTGATGCCGGCGTGCACAGCTTTGGTTTCAGGGCGGCAGATGCATAACACTGGTGAAGGACTGTTTTATTCGACGGGGCTGGGGCCACTAGCCGTGAGCGGGTGCGCTTGTTGGTCGTGCTGCCGCAGTGCCAATTTCGTGTGCCAGGGTCCCTGCACCTCCTCCTAGCAACGCGCCCTCACCTTAAAGCTCTTGCAGCCCTGGGCCGATGCTACTTTTCTCTATCCTTCTTCCTCACTCCACCGTCTCTCAAGCAACTCTCCCACCAGGTCGAGCATCACGCTTTCTCTTGCTGTCTCTCCCCCAGCACAGAGCTTTCTCCCTTAGTACACTTTTGTAATACCCTACCAGAGAGCTTGCCTCCAGTCCCGTGACTTTTACTCGTCTCCCACGACAGACTACTTCTCAACCAAATCACTCACTACCTCTCTACACGACAAACATAATTCAAAATGTCTGCAGTCGAAGCACAGAAAGTTAGCGACGTTCCCGTCGTCGCCCCTACCGAGGCCGCCGCCCCTGCTCCTGTCGAGCCTGTGGTTGCCGACAAGCCTGCTGAGCCAGAGGTTGAGGCACCCAAGGCGGAGGAGCCCAAAGTCGAGGGCGAGGTTCCAGCTGTTGCGGCGGAAGAGAAGAAGGAGGAGAAGCCAGAAGCCAAGGCTGTTGAGCCCATCTACAGCGGCGCTCTTGGCTACAAGGCCCCTGGCCTCAAGAAGTGAGTATTTTGCACAGTCAACTTGAGATTGAACATTTTTAACGTTTATTCCAGCGCTTTCCGCTTCTCCAAGAAGTACTTCTGGTTCGGCGAGGAGGCTGTTCCTGCTGCCAACTTGAGGGAGTACCTTCGTGGCGAGAAGCCCGAGATTGCTCACTCTGTCGCTGCTTGGTCCAGCCAGACTGGCAAGGGTCTGCTGTACTTTGTCAAGCACGCCGACCAGAAGGAGCATCCCGCTGGTGTCTTGAACTTGGTACGTGCAAAATAAATTTGCATCATAATTTTACAAACTAACGACAACAAGGCCTACGCTACTGATCTCGCAAAGGATGGCGCAGTTGCCTTTGCCTTCAAGATCTCAGGCCACAAGCACACTTTCGAGGCACAGACCGTCCCTGAGCGTGATGGCTGGTTCGTCGCTGTCGAGAAGGCCATCACCGAGGCCAAGGCTTCCAAGGACACCATCGAGTCTAGCGAGGGTTACAAGGAGGAGAAGGAGAAGATTGGTAAGAGACTCATTTGCGCTGTCGCATCGCGTCGCGTAGAATATTTTTGTCGATCACTAGCGCAGGGCGCTGACATCACGCAGGCAAGCCCGTTCCGCTAGCGGCTGCTTCCGCGTCCGCTCCCAAGAAGAGCCTCGACGCTACACCCAAGCTGGCCGAGGCAGAGGCTCCTGCTACTGAGGAAGCTGCTGCTCCCGCCCCAGCCCGTGTTGGATCTTCTTCTGGCAGCTCCTCGGATGAGGACAAGAAGGCGAAGAAGGCCAAGTCAAAGTCTCGCTCCGTTTCCCGTAAGCGTGCTTCCATCTTTGGCGGAATCCTTGGAAAGAAGGACAAGCCAGAGGAGAAGGCCGAGAAGAAGGAGGAGGGCGAGGCCGCTGCTGTCGAGCCTGAGGTCAAGGACGAGACCGCTGCTCCCGTTGAGGGTAAGACTACCCATTCCGCAAACATGGAAATTTCTAACATTGATTAGCCTCCACCGCTGCACCCATCGCTGAAGAGGCCCCCAAGGTCGATGAGGTCAAGACTGATGCCGCTGCCCCTGCTACTGAAGAGGCCAAGACTGAGGAGGCTGCAAAGACCGAGCAGAAGCCCAAGCCCACCAAGCGTGGTAGCATCTTCGGCACTGTTTTCGCCAAGCTTGCCAGCCCAACCCACGAGAAGAAGGAGCACGACGTTGTTCCCCCTGCTACCTCTTCCTCGAAAGAGACTCCCGCTGAGGCCAAGCCTCTCGAGGAGGCCCAGGTCGCCGCTCCCACTGAGCCCGCCGCAGAGTCTGCTCTGAAGACTGAGGAGCCCAAGCCCACCGAGGCCAAGCCTGCTGTCACTCCCAGCAAGGAGGTGTGTATATCAGTTCCAGTGACATGCAAAATTGCTGACCCCACTAGCAGAAGGATCACTTCAACTTTGGCCGCTTCTTCGGCAACAAGGACCGCGCCAAGTCGCCAGCTGCTGCTGACAAGACTGCTGAGCCCACCAAGGTCGATGCAGTAGCACCTCAAATTGAGGACCCCGCTGCCCCAGCCGCTGAGACTACCGAGCCTGTTGCTCCCGTAGAGCCCAAGGCTGAGGCCGCTGAGGAGAAGAAGGAGGAGACCACTCCTGCCAAGAAGGAGAAGAAGAACTCCATCTTCGGCTCCCTTGGCCGCACCCTCAGCAAGGCTGCCAACAAGAACAAGGAGTCTCCCAAGGAGAAGAAGGAGACTGCTCAGCCTACCACTGTCGCTGAGGAGACCACTGAGTCGGCCGACAACACCGCTGCTCCTGCTGAGGAGAAGAAGGAGGAGGCCGCTGCCCCCGCTGAGAAGACCATTGGCGATGTTGTTCCCGAGGCTGTCACCGTCGGCGAGGCCCCGAAAAGCAACCCCACAGTCACTTCAACTGCGTAAGGTGTGGTGGGATGATCCTGCCTTACTCCACGACAGCCACGATGGAATGACGGAAAAGCAAAGATACCGCAGCTCCCTCATTTGACCGCACGGCCGCCACAATTGATACCCCCAAAATCTTGCATTGGATCCCAGGATTCAGCAGACTTTGGATCGAGCATTACAATCTCCTACACATACCCAATCTCGTTTCCGAATCTCGCCCAACTCCCCGTCGCTCGTTACCGTGGATCACGATCTGTGCGGCATCGACATGTTGGAGCTGTCTTCTTGCCTGTTCAGTGTTTATGCCCCGCTTGTCTAGATTGATACCACTTTGCAACTGACTGTTTTCATTTTGATACCACTACTGATGGGTCTGCACGCACCGGCTGTCGCTTTTGTTTGTTTATCGCGAAATACCCCCCTGATACCCTCTGCGTACGGCCTTATTAGGAGACGTTCGCAAGCGGCCACTAGGGCACCACGACGTAATAATATAATTGATTTGGTTTCTTAGATCTTGTCCGTGGACTTGTGTAGTGAATTGTGAAGATCTGCGTGTGAAATTGTCAGGCATGATTGTAATTGGAAGTAATTTGTGACACATGTTTACCAATGCAAGTGTTGGCCACAGCGATCACTCAACCAACCGTGGAAGACCGTTCTAGTCCTCGGGCATATGTCGCTAACTCCTTGACGGCAGGCAATACGTCTGGATCACGAGAACACGGCAACGCAATCGCTGCTCGATAAAAGCAGTGAAGCGCCTCCCAAGATGAGGAAGGACTTATACCCCAGGCACAATTTCGCCCCGCCATCCACTCGACTACCTATGTAAAATCGCGCTCATGCGACCACGACTTGTACTTCAGTTTCCTCGACGTATTGTTACTGCGAGCCCACGTTCGCTCACACTCATTCCTTGCGCCATACTTTGGTAGTCGAGGCGCCCAAGACATCATGGTAAGTCGAAATATCCTGCCTCAAGCTTATCCTAACTTCCTAGGGATGTTGCGCCTCCCGCCCAGCGCGCACCGCTCCCAACGAAGCCGCGCACTCCTCCTCACGAAACATCACCGCGCCATCACGCCCGGGCTCCCTCACCTCTCAAACCACCCCGCACCCATCCTCCAGCCGTCCTGACGCCCCTTCCCGCCCAAACACCCCTCTCAAACCCCTATCCCCCACCCACCGCTCGCGCCTTCCTAATACCCTCGCCTCGCCACTCAAATCTTCGCGCTCCCGCATAAAACCCCTCACAGACTCGACGAACTTCACATGGACCCGCGCGCGCCTCGACAAAGAACGCACCGATTGGTGGGACACCCAAGTCTCAGGCGATCCGGAGATATGGGCTGCGATACGCCTCGCGACGCAGCACTTGCAAGCTGGGGAGGTGCAGGAAGCGCAGACGATGCTTGATGTCACGGGATGTAATTGCCCAACAGGGTGTTTGTGGAAGGGCGTGTACGACGACACGGGGGTTATGTATAAGGTTCCGGAGTGGCTTGTTGTGGAGCCGGATGGGCTTGTGGAGGAGGATGAAGAGAATGAGGCGGGGCCTGCTGTGTCCGTGGACAAACCTGGCGACGGCGAGGATGATGAGGATGAGGACGGGGGGGAGATGCAGGTGGTTAGGATTCGGGATAGTAAGACGCAGCGCGATGTTAGGGTTATGGTGAGGAGGAAGGAGGTGGTGGGGTCGGTTGTGGAGAAGTTTAGGGCGGGTACGAAGGTATGTTTTTCTCCCTGATTCCTCTCTTCCTTATCTTTTCCGTCCTGGGAAAGAGGGGAAGGGCTTGTGGATTTGAAGATGGGGCTAATTGTTAAGCAGCGCAGTGACGATGTCAAGATTCGCCTTGCGTATGGAGGACGCTTGTATGCGGAGTTTGAAACGCTCGAGGCGCATCCCCATTGGGATTATGCGAATGAGTATGTTGTTAACGCGCTGGTGCTGGGGTGAGGGCTGAAACTGAATTCGGAGACGGCGAGGAGGATGTCTTGAGTTTGATAGCAGTGCGAAATGCATGCATGGTGATGCTGCTGGTGGAGGTAGTGACTTCTGTTTTGTTAGATACCCCCCTTCTTCATATTGTTTTCTGCTGTGAGTCTGAGTGACTGGAGACACGAGACTTGCATTATTCATGGCAGTGGTGGTAATAGTAATTATATTCCCATTCTTGATTGATACTACCGTGTGTTCATTCTGTGGGTGCTCAATGTATATGTATGGTATTGGAGGGTGAAATGTGTATATGTGTACATACACTCTACAAGAAAGACTCTATTGTCCACGGACACTTCTCCAAAACCCTCCAGCCTTCCCCTCAACTGTATCTTTGAATCCCTCGTAGTGCTAATCATGCAGCAACCATGCCTTCTCACTCATTCGACTCTCCAATATCTGTACGCGCCTTTGATTCGCAGACATGTCGCGCGGGAGCATACACAGCATTCTGAAATGAAAGCAGTTGCGAAGGCCAGGTAAGCGGATACCACCTGGAGTACCTGAGGATGTCTGCTTCATGGCGAATACGAAGGCTTGTCGGTGTCACGTTGAGTTCAGATGATGATTTCAAGATGTGTTCAGCGTGTGGAAGAAAGAACTTGAAGTTGTTATTTCCCAACTCTTCTAGGGGATTTCTAGGGAGGATAACAGTGCTGATTTGTGCACAGAACCTTCGTATTGTAAGAAATCTAAGGTCACGTCCGTCGAGGCTTAAAGAGGGCCCTGAAAGGAAGCTTGCACTGGAGACTACATAGGTGTCTGGATCTCCAGAGTGAGTGGCATGAGAATGATTGTATGCTCTCGGAGGGGTTTTCAAATAGCTGATAGAACGAAGTGAAGTAGTATGTATTCATAGAGTACCTAGATGTGAGATATGACACGCGCTTTTTAGACCGCCGGCACACATGCTCATTCTGGGCTATCTCACGACTCTCGCTGAGTTATTCCATTGAGTGAGTGGGCGCGTGCTTGGGATAGAGAGGTTGGTTTGCAAGGAAGAGATGTGACGTGTTGAGTCATTTGTAGACACGCTCGCGAAGCGCCTTGCAATGGTATAGTCGTTGACCTAGTCGATCAAGGTGAACGGATCTGGACCTTGGAGAATTCTTTGGAGGATTTCTCTAGCTGCCTATGAGGACTCTCAGCAAGGTGCCATGAGCCGGAACATAGCCCTTGATCAAGTTGGCCGACCACTTGAGGAACGCTTCGTCGTCTTGAGGTAAGCTAAAGGAGGCAATTCAAGCTGATAGAGGTGCGATTCAGGACTACTTCAAGGTTCCAGCTCATCGGGTGTTAACCTTTCCCTCTCTCCAGATCTGCCCGTTTTGATTTATCTATGTTTTTGTGGTTGACAACCTTTGGCAGGTTCTGGAGCGTCTCCGATCCTTTGGAATCTTGCCCATTGACTGCTCAAAATGCAATGTAGGCATCCAAAGTTGCTTTGCTTTTCATAGCCTTGCCTCTGCTGTTGAAAAGGGTAATGTCACATGACCTGAAAATTACTATGTATAAGTAGAGCAAATTTCCACTGAAAATTGATGAAGTCTCTCCCCTTCGTCCCACTTCAATATCTACTACTTCGTTTGGCAATTCGCATGCACAACTCCTTCCTATTTAGGAAGTGTAGATTTCTGTTTGTCCGCGGACAGAGGAGGCAGGTATGGATAGACTGTGGGTCCTCGTGGAAAGTCGTGCCTGCCGTTTCTTCCAGTGTTCTCCATCCCACGTTTACTTAGAAAGGTATTGCGTGATTTAGATAGATCTCGTCTTTAGTCTCATGTTTGCCCTTGACTCGAGCATTTTTTCGTTTATTGCAATTGTATTGATGGGGTAACATTTTCGTGGAGGTATGTCTGCTCTCAAACAGGTACCTAGGTATTATCTCACGTGATACATACATACACCCAGCCCTCAAGTCTCCCACTTACCTATATTGCGCACGAATCAATTTCACCTAAACCCGGCCATTCTTCAGTTCAGGCCATATCATTGGCCGTGTCGAAGTAGGTAAAGGCTGGTGAGAATCACAATTGGTCCTAGAGTGAGAGAGACGCCGTGGTGAGCTCACGTGGGAGATTTCACAAGCGCCGCTCAGCCAATCACCCAAAGCCCCAACAAACGCTTCTTCATTTTGCCGTCCCGCTCCTTGCCGTTCTTTTACAGACGTGTTACCATTCCTAACCTTACGAATACTTCCTGCCACCGGAGTTACGTCGTCTACAAAGCGCAACTCGCCATCTCCATCAATGTCTCTTCATACCACCTTTGGACTCCGCCAGATCCAAGACTCCCTTGTCACATCAAGTTCCAACTTGAGCATGCCTGCTAATCCTAGCAGTCCATCTGGTGAGTCTTCCGGTGCCTTAGGTAAGGATGGCATGTCCGTGGACATGTCTCCTTCAATCTTGATACAAGCCGTCTTCGCAGTTAACTAACGATATGGAAACAGGGCAATTCCCACGACGATGCCAGATTCGTGCAAAGTTTCTCTGCGCATCGCGCGATAAAGTGGAAGAAAAACAAAGAGACAACCAGTGCACGTTGGCTCAGTTCAGATCCTGGGCTTGGCAAGCGTTCGACTTGACACGATCAACGCTTCCCATGGACAAGCTTGCCGTTACGTTCGAAGACTCTTTGCAATCCCAGGAGGGTACAGTGACGGAAGCCACCTGGCCACATCATTTGCAGACTGCCATGGCTACCCTTATCGCCGGGTCTTCGATTAGGGTCATCTGTTTTTTGGAGATGAGACTTCTCCAATTAGTTCTCTACAAGACCGTCCTCGCTTCAGAGACATCCGATTCAACGAAATGTACACGGGCAGAGCTCCTCGAGAGCATGCATTCCGGCTCGTACAGCAACGCAGCCCAGAAGAAATTTCGAAACTGATCCAAGCTGTTTGCCAAAACATGGGACACATGTTGGTGAATAAGACGCCCGTGACAAAAGCCAGCGCATCAGACCTGAACTTTGAAGCAAACAACCCTTTCGATCACGAGCAACAGGCCGACGAGTTTGGCGCCATCAGAACCCACCCATTCGATGCCGTGCAGCGATGGCTGTCACCTCCCCGCCCAGAATGGCAGAACTTGTCGAAAGCAATTCACCGCCTTAGGCAGCTTCTAGGAAATAATGCCGAGATTATTCGTCGCCTTCCCAATAGGCAAAGCGAAAAGCCCGGCTCCCCTGGATCTGTTCGTCGTGGAGGCCTTCACAAGCCACACCAGGTCACCGGCTTGTGGTGGTCGTTAGAAATGGAGTTGACCTGCAGCGTCTTTGTCAATGCCGATGGTTGCGGAGTTGGCAAAACACACGCATCACCTAACCCATATACTGGCATCAACACTCTACTGGGAAAGGCGCAGACGCTGGGCCAGGCAAAACCCGTTTGGTTTTCGACCGCCGCCATCCAGTCTTCAGAACTGAGCCAGCTGTGGCCTCAAAAACAGTAATCATCGCCACATTCCACCAACTTCAAAACTGTCCAGAAGGGGCAGTGAAGGAGCATGAGGGACTGTTCGCCCGCGTTATCATCGATGAGGCCCAGATGATCCGGCGGTGCGACGCTACGAAACAAGATGAAGCGTTGAAGCTGCTGAGAGTGTTGTTCAAAATGAGCACAACGATATGTTGTCGACATTCAAGTTCCACTTCAAGACGGCACTCGAGAAGTTTACGCAAGATGGCTACAACGATATGTTGTCGACATAAAAGTTCACTTGGTAATGACACGAACAACTCCACGTTAAGATGTAACGATATGTTGTCGACATATAAGGTAGATCTCCAACAGTGGGATATCCACGTAGCTGTCCGTGGATAGGCTGTGCCACAGTTCCCAGGGATAACAAAGCGTATGCAACACATTGCGGATCGCATATCCGAGACACCCGTGGGGCATACCAATGCTCAAAATGTGAAGATTATCATCAAGATTTGTACCTGCTGGCCGCACATGAGTCACGATGTGCAGGCGAAGGAAATCGCACAAGACTCTTTGATGGTGTCTTGACAGTGGAATTAAACGACGAAAGGAATGAACCACAAATGATCATTGTAACCAGAGCATCCAGCCATGCACCCAAATCATGGTTCTCAGGCCAAGAGTTCCTTCACGACGGTATCCGGATCTTCGCGGAAAAGATCTCCAACATCTTCAAAACAGATGTTGATTTAGGATTGACTCAGGCGTCGTTCATCGCTATGTACGACGTTCATACACGCATGGTTCCGACAGAAGAGCACACCCAAGCGCATACTACGAACGACCCGTCAATCAAATCTTTCCATAGCCGAGCATGGAAATATACCAATGCCATCAACAAAGCTCTTTCAGAATTATCAATGCACTATAAAAGCGCTACATAATGTCTGTCGGGCTTGATGGGTGAGCATGCCATGCATTCTTCCATGGCTTCAAAGATCGCCTGAATACATATTGATTGTTCGGAAAACTGAACATGTTCATGGTGAACGATATGTTGTCGACATAAAAGTTTCATTTGGAGATAGCACAAACAGTTCCTTACAATGCCACAACGATATGTTGTCGACATACAAAATCCCCTCGAAGATGGGAAAGAAAGAGCTTTTCCGACCTCCATTAATCATTGTTGCTCGCGCTTCCAGTCATGCCCCAAAATCTTGGTTTTGCGGACAAGAGTTCCTGGACGACGGTCTCAAAATTTTCGCCGACAAGATTTTCCAGGACTTCGATATAAATCTCGGCATGAAACAGGCGACATGTATTTCTATGTATGACATACACACTCGGATGGTGCCCACGGGCAAGTACACGGAAGCTCACACAACGAATGACCCGTCGATCAAGTCTTTCCACAGTCGGGCTTGGAAGTACACAAACGCAATCGACAATGCTCTCGCAGGCGCGTCTCTGAATCACCAAGAGCGATATATCCTATCCGTTGGGTTGGACGGTTGGGCGTGTCATGCCCTAATGATTCTGTCATGGTTGAGAAGATCCCACACGTTCATATTGATTATTCGCGAAACCAAACTTGGTCATGGGATGAACGATATGTTGTCGACATATAAGCCCTACTTGGACATGGCAAAAACAGTTCCTTACAAAGCCATAACGATATGTTGTCGACATGCAAAAACCCCTCGAGCGACGGAATTAAAACTTTTGCTCAAAACAAATTCGACGATTTCAAGGCAGAAATCGATTTGAACTTCGAACAGGCGATAGTCATCGCCATGTATGACGTGCACACCCGCTTGGTCCCCACGGACCGATACACGCAAGCGCACACGACAAATGACTCGTCGATCAAATCATTCCACAGCCGAGCGTGGAAGCACACAAACGCGATTGACAAGGCCCTTGAGAAAATGGCTTCACATTATGAACATGGATATATAATGTCGATCGGACTGGATGGTTGGGCTTGTCACGCCCCCTTGATTCTTCAGTGGCTTGAGAGATCGCCACCATTTTACCTCATCATCCGGTAAACTGAACTCATTCATGGGATGAGAGAAGGGTATTTCCCAAGGGAGCCTTCAGGGTTATACTACGGCCGATTTCTCTCCCGAAACATCGAGAAATCCATCGAAAGCGAAGTGTCCACGGGCAAGGCTACCGAAAAATTATTAAATGCCTAGAAATCTTGTCAAGGCTGGAAATTTCAATTCCCCAGCAATACTGGTAGGAAGATAAGGCGCAATGGCGATCACAACAGAGCCTTGAAAAGGTCCATCCAAGCTCCCATGAAATTCTACGCCACATGGCCACAACGATATGTTGTCGACATACAAGGTATCTTGACGCCTGGTGGTCGTCGTGTCCGAGTCGCCGACGACATCCCAGTTGCGGCCATCGCGACTTAAGAACTGCGGTTGCCCGCGGACGAGCTTGCAGCATACAGAACAAGAGAAGAGGCTTGTTCCAAGTACTTCGTCAACGAGCTAAACAGCCAAAATTTGACACCAGAGAAGATGTTGGAACTGTCTGAGGAGTCAGATACCAAGAGACTCCGATCCAAGTTTGCAGAGCTCTCTGTCCCAGTCACCCACATTGGTATGTATGCCTTCCGGGACGTACCAACAGTTGTGATCCGCGCTCGCCGACAAAAGGGCCTCCCTCTGCTGGTCGCCAGAATGAAGGCGAAGAAAGCTCTAAATCCTCTAGATTTCGACATCCCCTTGTCTAGCCCGGTTGAAATCGTACGTAAATTTCTTTGGGGAGCTTCAAAGATGAGGTTCCTCCTCTGGGAAACGTACAACCAGTCAGCCATCGCAAGCTTCTGGTCTTTTTCCAGTTTCCGCGAACTCTCGCGTTTATCGGATTGGCCAGACGCAGCCCGTCCAGATTCTCCGATTGTTCACGGAAGCAACATATCAATAATTCCCCAAATTCTACATGCTGAAAAAAGCGAACACCATGTTCGCAGCGTTCGAAGATTTGAGCAAGGCAGCCCGCAGCCGCAAAGGTAAAAACCGATTGAGCCCACCCCAGATTGTCCGAGCTGCCTTCGGCATGGATCGAGACCGCGTTGGATACATGATGAATCTAAGAGCATCTAAGCAGATTGCCAAGGGTAAAGCTTGATATCGCCAGCGACGTCTACGGACAAATGAGGTGGTGGTCGGCGGACTTTGGTGCAGGGATGAAGTCAATGTGAACCCTTTCTTTTTCTGGAATATGGAGTACTGAAAAAGCCTGGCTCTTGGGCATGTATCATAGACTTCCAACCAATTTCATATCATCACTCTTCGGTCGTGAAGTGTCCGCGGACAAGCATATCTCACTAAAGACTTGTAATTAGACTTAATCTCTTGAATCAATCTGCTTTAGACCCTCGGTGCGTAGCAAATATATGTAGATCATCACGGGTCGTGATTGCTAATCGTGTTGTGGCCGCGTGGGGAAGGAGCGTTCTGAAGAGCAGTCACGTCCCAAGCCGCTTCAACTGCAACACCTCGCACCCACACGACGCAACACCACCCCTTCATTATTCGTTGATTATTTCATTCAATTTCTCAGTGCTTCGAATACATCTCAAAATGCCATTCAAGGTCACAGGCGAAAGCCAACAGCGTGACATTCGCTCTTATTTCAAAAGTGATTTCCTAATGTCACGCAACACCAAAGCAGGCCTACCTGGATATCGAGACATCCGCTCGTACTTCGAATGTGCTCAACTGCCCGCCGCGGATGCAGATGCAGTCCACCAGCGAAGAAAGCGAGAACAATTGAGCCAAGAGCTGAGCAAACCCAATGCCTTGATACACCAATGAAGGTTCCACTCGAATATCGTGATGGGGCCAGCCGTAATGGAAAGAGTCGTCAAAGAATTGCATCAGTGGTCCAAATACAGGGTCAAGATACCTAGTGGAGCATTGATGCCGATGTGCCAGGATAGTCGACGGTCGTTCAGAGGGTCAGATTTGGGGTGGGAGAATACAATGGTAACTAAGATGCCTCTCCTTTAACTTACAATACTATCCAGTATAGCTACATGCACGTGCTAGCTTTGCTATGATGTTAGGAAACACGGACTATAGTTCCTTGGTTCTGATGTGGGGTTGAGGTGCCACAAAAAGCAACTATATTAACGGAACAAGGCGGATACCTGTGCGCTTCCAAGTCACCAGGGCATTTGCGGACCTTGCGCTAAAGTACATAGTTCTGTCACAAATACGCATCAGGCCTTCCGACCTTCTGCTTGCTGTATTTTGCAAAAATGTTTCAAAATATATATTATAAAATTATCAAAACAGTCATCAAAAGATTACATTTGGCACTTTGGTATTTATTCCCCTAGCTATCATATCAGACGATATTCTAACAGTGCATAGGCGGAGTGGTTAACGCGCTGGCCTGCTAATCATCCGTTTGGATGGAAGTTAGCCAGTTCCTTCGGGAGCGTGAGTTCGAATCTCACAGGTGTCGCATAATACCGAAGTAACCGAGCAATTGCCTTTTTTTTGCCCAGGTGCGGGGCTAGGAACATCAGAATCCACGACGCTACTTTTTTGGTAATATTTTTGGTTCATATCGATTAAAAACATCACTTTTGATATGCTTGAAATTATGAGCGAGTTAGTTACTTTTGCAATATGACATGTTTGATACAGTTGTATTACACAGAGTCTATCTATCTTCTTGCATATGGGCTCGCGGGTTCATGCCTGGTAGCAAATCTGGCTTATCAAGAACCATGCCTCTAAGCAAAATCCATTGCCTCAAACCTTCCCATTCTTCTCCTTCTTCATCACCTCGCTTCCACAGCTCCTTGAAACCCCATGCACAAGCCACTCTATCCAACGCAGCACGCTCATCCTCTCTAAGATAACGGTCTAACAGCGGGACACCAGGCCTCCAGACGACTCGATCGTGATGATCATTGAACGTAGTGAGCGCAACGAAGCCTAGCGTTCCGGTGCACATTACGTATGTGCTGATGCCTGCAAAAGCGTACATCTTAAAAGTATATGGGTCAATGTAGCCACTGTACACGGACAATTCTTGAGCAATCATGTAAATTGCAAATGGCGTTATTGCAGCTAGTACAGAGGGCAAGCCCAACTTTGTAATCATGCGATGTCTTTCCCATGCTGGTGCGCGGTATGTATGGTCGATTACGCTGAGTGCTAGTGACATATCTTTTGCATCGATGGCTGCGGTCAAGGCTGCGTCCGCAATATCTGCTGGGATTGCTTGCTTTGCGGATTTGGGGGACGGCTTGTCGAATTTCGGTGGCGAGGAGCCTTCTACGGGGACAGGCTTGTTTGCGTAGAGGTAGAGCGCTTCTGGGATGGCTCGTGGCTGAGCCAATAATCGCTGCAGGTGTATATACAGTCCCAGCACGTTTGGAGAGATGAAGACTTTCTCATGCTTGATGAAAGTCTCGGCGAGTTTGGATAGGTATGAGGGCGACGGCAGTGCCTCAAGTCCGAGAGTTTTTGCCTTGGTCTTCTTCTGTGTGCTTTGCGCATTTTCTTCACTGCCCAAGCCCGATAGAATTGCGCCTGCTGAACTTTGCCGTATGAAGGCTTTTGCCGGAAGGGGCTGCTGTGATCGTATGGCTATGGCCTCTAATGTGACATTTTCCAATCCTTTCAGTGCCCGCAGTATGACGGCTTCGCTCTCAATTTTGGGTGAATCGTATATAGCTCGGATCTTCGCCTCCACCTCTGCAAGGTCTGCTTTGAGACCGGCAATCCGATCCGACAGAGACAAACCCCCATGCTCTTCGGTTTGTGATTCAAGCTCTTGCAGCTTTTGTGAGGTTGTCGCAATACACCGAGTGATTATTCGTGGTACCGCAGCATGGTTCCGCGGGGATTGCCGCCGGATCGAATGTGCTTTGAGGGTCGACGCGGACACGAATGCGCGGCGACTTGTAGGCTGCTGTAATATGTAGTCGCATAATTGGCAAATTGGCCGCGACTGGGCGCGCATTGGCAGCCTAAGCGGCTTCATGGTGGTTGCCGAACGTGTGGGTTGGTGAAAGTCAAGTTTGGTGACGACGCCTATGCGTGGCTGAGAGTACGGCTTGGCAACGACTGTGACGGAATGTTCCAAGGAAGCCCAAACCACGAACATGACACATCCACAGCACACCGACGCGCGGACTTAGGCAGCAGAATAGCATACAAACGACAAGAATTCACAGGAAAGAGAAGGACTGCCTGGCTGCAAGAGAGAGCGCGCATCCGCCATCATGCCCCCACCACCACCTCCTCCACCCCCCATGCCACCCATGGGTCGAGGTGCAGGAGGACCACCACCTCCGCCGCCAATGCCGGGGATGAAGGCACCTGGAGGAAAGCCGCCTTCGGGAGCCGGACGAGTATGTCACATCCGCCGTGGAAGGGCAATCAGCAGGCTGCATGAGCGGCACGACTTCATTGCCTGATTAGCTGACATGTCACAGGGAGCACTATTGTCCGACATAGGGAAAGGCATGAAATTGAAGAAAGTCACACAAGTCAACGACAGATCTGCACCAATAGTTGGCAAAGTGAGTGACGGCCCCAGTGCGCCGCCCATCGGAGGAGCACCACCTGTACCTGGTATGGGAAGACCGCCTGCGCCGCCTGGACTTGCACCCCCAGTACCCCCAGGAGGGAATCGAGCGAGAAGTAATAGCGATACTGGCGGAGGAGAGAGCGCCATGGCAACTGCACCACAATTAGGAGGCTTGTTCGCTGGAGGTATGCCAAAGCTGAGGAAGGCAGGCGGTGTGAATACAGGCGCAGACCAGAGCAATGCACCATATCTGTCAGATCCAGAGACGACCCGAAGTTCAGTACCAAAGCCACCACGAGGAGCGGCGCCAAAACCTCCAGGTGCACCCCCAGCACCCCCAGTTCCAGGCGCGCGACCTGCTTTTGGAGCCCTGAAAGACTCGAGGCCATCCTCAGTAGCATCAAGCATAGGCATGAAGCCCAAACCGCCCCCGCCAGTCGGGAAGAAACCTCCCATGCCACCACCTTCTTCTCGAAAGCCTTCAGGAATGGCTCCACCACCACCAGCTTCACCCGCTCGAGCACCGCCTATTCCTGGTAGTGCTCCACCCGCACCTCCACCACCTCCACCCTCATCGACACCAAGCGCTCCCCCTCCTCCCCCTCCAGCTGCTGTACCGCCAGCTCCACCACCACCACCTCCTTCCGCAGCTCCCCGAGCACCGTCACGATCCACGCCTCCACCACCCCCTTCAAGAGCACAAGACGACGATGATGAGTATGATCCATATAAATATGATAGCCCATCACGAGCACCTTCAGCACCCGCTCCTCCACCCCCTAAGGCTCCCAACGGCGTCAACTCTTCCTTAGCGGAACAAGCTGCACGCAACGCTTTTGGAGCAGCAAGTAGTCGCACCACACCAGCAGCGCCACCACCTCCGCCTCCTGCATCCGCTCCCCCGCCACCTCATTCAGTTCCTCCGACTGCGCCTACACCACCCCCACCTGGCTCTGCGCCCAATCGAGCGCCATCTACCTCCATATCTTCGCGTTCTATGTTGGACGCCAGTGCGTATACATTGACGAATGGAGGATCAGGCGTTAAAAGCCCAACAAGCCCTGGAGTGGGCGGAGGATCCCATAAAGGCAAAATTATACCCATCCACGATTTGCGCTGGAGATTCCAAGACGAAGCACAATTCCCCAAGCCAAGAGATTTCACCAATGGACCAAAGAGATATCGCGCAGGACGAGGTAGCAGTGTTCCGCTCGACTTGAGTGCATACGAGTAGATGTACAGGCCGTTTCCTACAACTTGCACATATCTTTATCTTTTAATCCAGGGCGGTGGAAAATGGGTTTAGCTGTGGCGTTTGGGCGTGGGGTATATGTCAGGCACATTGCTGTGCTTTGATGCATATGTTTATATAAATACCAATATCACAATTGTATAGATCGGGTTTCAAATATGTGTCAAAAAGAAGTGAAGCAAAACATTCCATGAGCAGTATGAGATAAGCCCAGTTAGTTCGAATCATGCTTCGATTCGCAATTTAGAACAGGCCAAGAAAAGGAATGGGCAGAAGATAAGGGAACAAAACACCAGACAGATCAAAGACAAAGCAAGTATTTCTATTGCGTCTGGTTACAATTGTATAATGTCTAACCTCCTATCTCACGAATCAAATCCCATCCCAACCAAGAAGCAGCTTGCGCCGCATAAATTTCTACCATAAATCTATGATCTATCCTCTAAGCCTGCTTGCTCTTCTTCCCCTTATTCTTCGGCACTCTGCAAAGCCAATAAAAGAAAACCGCCGCCGCAATATTAACCGCAACATACACCCAAAGCAGCCCAAAGTCCCTCCAGCGCGTATTCCAATCCGCATGGATCCTCTGCAAAAACTGATCTGTACTATCCATCTGGCAAAAGTGACATTCTCCCGTAGCACTAGGATCTCGCAAGAACCCGCCAAAGTCTGAAATATACTCGCGCATGTACTCACTGCACGTCTGACCCGCGGGCGCGGCAAACACTTGGAACTCGCTAGGGTTGCAGTACGCAGGTGCTTTACCCAGCGTTGTTGCCATGAAGCTTGATACGAGGTAGGTGAAGGGGTTGACTCTGTACATGAAGATCCAGAAGCGGGGGAGGCTGTTTGGACCAGCGAGGATGCCGCAGAAAGCGTAGAGCATGATTGATAGGAGAGTTGCAAAAGCTCCTGCGATTTCTTCGCTGGGGGAGCCGGCGATGAGCATGTGGGCGAGGGTGCTGCCGAAGAGGAAGACGACGATGATGATGAGGAGCGTGTGGAAGGCGCGGATGTGGACTGAGTCGGTGTATTCGGCGTTCTTGTAGAAGCCGACTGGGTAGTACCAGACTAGGAAGCAGAAGATTGCCATGATCTGGTGGTGGGGTTAGAATGTGGTTCATGATTGGGGAAAGGAAGGGGTGTTGTGGAGGGTGGTGATGACTTACAGCGTTCCAAGCCATTTCGATAATGATATTGGAGAGTAGGAAGGCTTGCCAGGCATAAGTTTTGGATTGCCGTTCGCGAGCCTCGTATAATGTGCGTTGCTGCACGAAGACAGGCATGATCTGATACAGGAGCTGGATGACTGTGAAAAGGAAGATGAAAACACCAAACATCTGATTTTGAAGGCCTTGCATAGAGTTAGCGGCCTTGAAGAAGGAGAAGCCGATAACAAAAGCAGTGCCGATGGTCAGGACAGCCTTGGAGTAGATGTAAGATGGTGTTCGCCAGTACTGTTGGGCAACACGAAGCGCAACAGCTCGAAATTGAGTCCAAAAGGGTGCTGCAAATGTTTGATGATTGGCATCTGACGAGTCCATGGCAGCAGATGGCTGGTTGGCAAGCTCGCGCAGCTTACCCAACTCAGTCTGTACATCGGCGTACTCCTTGCTGCTCCTCCAGACGGCAGGCCAGTCAATACTAGTTTGAGCACCAGGTGCGGCACCAATTGCTTCGAGCATGTATTCAGCGGGATTAGCGCCAGGAGGGCATGCTGGAGCACCGTTGCGTGCGAAGTAGTCGAGAAGTACATGCGAATCTTTTCCGATATCTCCAAAATATACAGTCCGTCCACCTTTTGCTAGGAGAAGCAAACGGTCGAAACGTTGGAAGAGAAGCGATGAGGGCTGGTGAACGGTACATAAGATTGCTTGGCCATTTCGTGTCAGTTTCTCCATTAAGTCGCAAATTGACCAAGACGTTTGACTGTCAAGGCCAGAGGTTGGCTCGTCCAAGAACAACAACAGTTTCGGGCGAGCTGCAAGTTCTACACCAATGGTCAAACGTTTGCGTTCTGTCCATGTCAGTAGTTTTCATGATCGCTGGCCTTTTCTTTGACTTACGTTCGACATTGAGACCAGTTCCAGGTATACCGACAACGGCATCAGCATACGGCTCCATATCTAACAAGCGGATAACGTGATCAACATAAGCGATTTTCTCTTCTTTCGTGTATTCTGGGGGTTGGCGCAACAAAGCCGAGAACTCGAGGGCTTCTCGCACAGTTGAAGTCTCCAGATGAATGTCTTGTTGCATAACGTAACCAGTTTTTCGTTGGAAAGACTCATCACGCTGTCGACCATCGACAAACATATTGCCAGATATGACTCCCATAGTAGTTCGACTAGCTAAAACATCGAGCAGTGTCGTCTTGCCCGCGCCAGAGACACCCTATAATCAAGATTAGTCTTAATTCATCCATATATCGGTTATACATACCATGAGAGCAGTAAGAGTTCCAGGCTTAATCCATCCGTCAACATGATCAAGGATTGTACGGTCCTCACCCTTGATCTGAATGTTATAGTTGACGTCTTCCCAATGGAAAATGGAAACTTGCTTTTGAACATTGTCGTTGTTTTGTGACTCGTCGCTTTTAGCAATCTTTTCGCCCTCGTGAGCAGATGCGCTGCCAGCTTCTTCGTCGGTACTCGATTGTTTGCTGGCTGCCTTCATTTTGTTTCGTCGGAAAACCAGAACCTCGCCTTTAGATCGTTCCGATGCAACGACCTCACTCATGACGAGATGTGCCACGAACAAAAAGAATGTGATAGCTACAATGATGCCGTAGTTGCGCCATCGGTTTCCCCATTGGTATTTGAAAGCTGTCATGACATAAGTAGTGCCATCCACGAAATCTTGCCCCGGTCTAGAGCCTTGAACAGCGCATGCTCTTTGATCTGCGGATACGTTTTGATATCCAGGGCCGCTGGGTATGAGTTGCGAGCAGGCAAATTCGCGGCCGTGGAACTCGTTAACCATGACGCTTTCGAACCCGTACGCAACTGGGTTGATCCAGCGGAACCAGCCAATCCATCTAAAAATGTCAGCAAATGTTGCACACTTTGACTGCGGATACTAACCCCTTCATGTATGAGATTGGAAGGACAAAGCCACTGTACATAGTGATCAATTGCAATATGATAGAAGAAGGTGCTAGTGCCTGTGATATGGTCTTCGTCATCGAAGCGAACAGACGGAAGAACATGCTCATTGACAGCGTCATCGTAAAGGCAACCAGAAGGAAAAAGAAAAAGGGGCCGGGCTCGCGACGAAGGTTTGACATGAAGTACAGCGTCGAGTTGACAATGATAGAGTTGGTGATTTTGTAAGGCAAGTCGACAATCATCGATGAGAGCGCTTCAGCACTTGGATGGTACAACGCATAACGATTGTGCTAGATAGCATGTTAGCCATGACCCTGATAACCGATTCACAGTCTCACCTTTTCCACTATTGTACGCTTCGCATACAGAGACATGATCTCCAACAGACTACCGAACGCGTTGAGTAGAACCTGTCATGATTTTGTCAGCGCCACCCAACTCAACTGTTTGAAATGTAATTTACTAACCATCATGAAAAGAACTCCGCCTCGCATAAAGAAGGAAGCTGTGTTTGCTTGTAGATTATAAAATATGCTCGCGATGATTAGGCCCTCGAAGAAATTTACGGTGAGCATTACAATCGGAACACTCGGATCATTCTTAAGTCTTTGGACTTCTCTCCACATGCAAAGTTTTATTTGCCCCCAATACGACAAAGTGTATGGAGATTTATGGCGTTGCTTCTGTGATTTCTCCAGATTCCTAGAAAGGGTGAACTGCTGATGATCGTCGCCCTTTAGTGGGTGAGCTTTGTTGTATGACTCGATCTCTTCTAGAAGTTGATGCCTCTCGGGACTTTCCTTCCAGCATTTAGCGAAATCATCTGAAGTTCGTGGAGTTTTGTTCTCATAACCAGCCTTGATCCGACGTTCTGACGGCGAAGTCATTGAGGTAAGGAAATCTGGCGTAGTTTGAGATGCAGGACATTCGAAGCCAAGACGCTCAAAATACTGGCGTGCTTTGTTGGTCGGACCAAAATATATTTGGCGACCTTCATATAAAACTGTGACCTTATCGAACACCTATTTTACAGTCAGATATATCCAAACAAGAACATTGAAGGCACTAACCTCATAAGCAGCTTGTGGTGCTTGATAGATAGCCACGCATGTAGATGCGCTGAAGACGTCACATTGAGTGCGCAATGTTCTGCAGAATTCGACAGCATTTGCAGAATCGAGTCCTCTTGTGGAGTTGTCCCAGCATTGCAAAGGTGCAAAGCTCAGCGTAGCTTCGGCGATGGTGACTCTTTTGCGTTCTCCTCCAGATACACCTCGAACGTAATCGTTGCCTACTTTGGTGTTGACCGTGTGGCTTATACCGAACATTGCCATGATAACATCACGAAGATGCGAAGCATATTGTTCTCGACTGACACCCCCGGGAATTTGTCGAGGAGCGCGAGCTAGCGCAGCAAAGTACAATGTATTGCCAACAGTTAATTGGGGGAAGTGTGCATCTACTTCGGCAGTGTAGATAGCTTCGCCTCTAAATGCAGTATTCATATCTTTGGCAGGTATACCCTGATAGTTGAGATGGGAATCGGGACTGATCTGGAATCCATGTGTTTCGCCAGCAATAGTCTTCAAAAACGTGGAACAACCCGATCCAGGGGGTCCTAGGACACATAGTTGCTCGCCAGGAAGCAGAAGTCCTTCCAAATCTCTCAAGATTTCAATTTTTTGAGTGCCCTTGCCGAATAGTGATGGAAGTTTCAAGATCTTGTTTCCTACTGTTGACTGGAAGTCTGTTGGCGAACCTTTGCCCCAGACATTGAGATTCTTGAATGCTACACCTGCCATGCGTGGAATAGCTTCTTCGCTACTATAGCGCAAGTCGTAAAAAGCCCTCGCCCAATCCTTTGCTCGGAAGTTGTCGCTGTTAGCATCTAAGCGGCTATCTCCTGGAGCAGCAAAGGGCGATCCGAAATGTTGCTGTTCTGATTGAGTCGTGAATGTTCTGACAAGGCTCTGGACGGCTCCGTTGTGGTATTTGTCTTTGATATCGTCGGTACCGCCGCACTCTGAACTTGAACTGGAGTTCGTTTTCTCATTGGTGCTGGGTACTGGTTTGCGACTGGCATCGTCTTCCGCTGTGCCCACCTGGCCAGACATGGTAAATTAGTGATACGATATACCACTCGTTGTCGAATTTGTCGAATATATATATCGTGCCTTTAAAGAAAATTAACCCTTTTACAGGTGTTTGTTAGACTTTGAAGAATACGAGGCTGATACAATATGGCCAGACAACGTAAACGGTTAAGATACTCGTGTAAGGTATCTATGTCAGGCGCTGGAGTTGAACATCAAGGAAACATGTCAAACAAGATCCATGGCGAGATATGTATATTTAAGGTTCGGGAAAGATGTCGTTCTGTGGATCTGGCACAGATGCTGAGACTCTAAAATGTGAGCCAAGCCAACCATGACTTCACTTGCGATGCCTTTCGCTTTCCTCGGGCATTTTCTGTCCAGGGGACAATTGCATCGCTGGCATGCGGGAATACACATAGAATATATGTCCGAATGTCCGTGGACATAGTTAGGCTAATACCCGATTCGTCGGCTATTGCGAGAATTTGTGGGGCTTAGTCAACCTCTTGGCCTTCGCACTTTCGGACTTTCGCCAGTTCACATTGTTCAATGTTTGGTACTCCGTTCTGAGCATCAGCGCCCTTTGCACAACCGCAACGAATTTTCGTAAACTTCTTGGCTTGCACAAATTTGTGGCGCGTTTCGTATCCGTTGGTTGGTGTACGGAGGCTATGTTGGCCCGACTGACAACTAATCTTGAGTCAAGTTGATGGCCGTACATTGGTGAGGAGTTTCGGGAAGCAACAACTCGTCCGTCTGTAGATACGGGCATTGCAGGATTTCCGACACGGACTTATCGAAAGCGTTTCATGGTCTCTGCATTGTAGCAGTACCTAGAAGGGTAGACGCGCAGCGTCTGCACATGTCATCATGAAACTTGCAGTACGATTATTAACGCATATGTTTGTAGAGACTCAACATACTAATCTTGCCTACAGTGCGTCCGATGTAAACGGAAGAAGGTGCGTCTATACAACATGGCCAACTTCAAGCACGTGATCATTCCACCGTCCGTATCATACTGAGACAATTAGATCAAATGCGATAAAGGAGAGCCTGCTTGCCGTCAATGTACTACAGCACATGCCGATTGCCAGTATGTAGAAAGACGCCAACGGCCAAAGCTTGCGCAGCAGCGTGCTGCCGTCACTCATTTAAGCCAACGTCTTGAACTGCTTGAGAAGCAATTGACTTCCATCAATCCCAACGACTCAAGCTGCTCTCCGTAAGATTGACCGTAGGTATCTTCCATCATATTCGCTAAAGCGTCCTGTATTGTAGTCCCGTTTCGTTACCTCCTGTGGAACCCGAAATTCCGACGGATGCACCCACTATTTCAGATGTACCATCTCCCAAGGTATCCTTGATGACTGGAGATGGACCAGAATGTGAGTAACGATGCGTCTCCATAAAATCATATCATGTTCCGCGTACCCAAGTCTAATCATATGGAATTGCTCATTATTCACCAAAAGTGCTGACTTTCGGTAGCTTGGGTATATCGAATGGCTTCAGACGTTAGACGAAACTTTCAAGCCCAGACCACTCCTGTTTCTACGCCGACACCAAGAATCGACCATGCCATGTCATCATTGAATGAGGCTCTGGAAGACTTAGGCAGGCTTCGTGTTCGGACAGATGCATGTCAAGTTGGCCTGAATCTTTCTGTCCCGGAGCAAAAGCAATGCATTGAAGCATTCCTTCGACTCACTTTCAATATGGTCATTCCAGACACCAACATTATACCCTTTGATGTTAATATTCTTCGCTCAATGCCCGATCTAATCGACTCACCATACGTGAAATTTGACCCGGGAATGTATGTCCTTTATTATAATGCCCTCTACTACGGTATTCAAGAAATTCGGGGTCCCGAGGATTCATCCACCCGCGCAATATACCTCCGCATTCTGGAAGCGGTGCCTGCTTGGCTTGATTGCCCAACTTTGACGGAATTCGACGGCCATATCGCTTCACTCACTTCTTGGACTGCTGTCACTAGCCATGATTACCAATTATCATGGAAGTTTCACTGCAAGGCCTGCCAATTTGTGAAGATGAAGAAGATTGACCAGCTAGATGCAATACCAGCCAGAACACAGGAAGAAGAGGATAAGAGAGATATCTACAGATACCTTTATTGGCAAACTCTCTCGACTGATATAATATTTCGGTTGTTTTATGGAAAGCCTTCTGTGGTAAGTAGTAACCGATTTCCGAGATTTTCAGATTACAATTGCGTTCGTCAGGCTGATTCTTTTAGATACGTTGGGCTCCCAACAAGGTCAAACCACCGGTATTATTCAGCCCTAATGACATGCGCCCATCAGCAAACCGGACCACAGTACTCGTTCTCTGGGTGAGATATATCCTCTCAACAGCAGAGATCATCAATAAAATCGACGGTATTCAACCCTGCCAAAGCCAGTCAATTGAGCAGGAAGTAGATGATTTTTGTAGAGGACTTGAGGACTTGATGATAGAATGGAACATTGAGACGCTGGTCAATGATCCAACTAAAGGAGATCTTTTCCGCTACCTGCTTGCTGATCATATTATGAATAGTAAGTATCGTTTTCGCAACATACATTCCGTCAAGACTAACCAGGCATATCAACTATTAGTATACGCCATCATAATAGGAATCAAACGCCTAATCAAATCCACCGACGAAAAAAATCGTGTCCCCGAAATCGCTCTGCGCGCAGCTCGCAAAGTAACACGAATAACACTCGACTTTACCCAACCCACCAACGACGCCAACAAAGCCATATGCTCACAGTACGTCTACATCATAATACTTAAACAACACCACCCACTAACCATTCCCTTAAAATAAACAGCTTCATAAGCTTCTACCCCTTCTGCGCCGTCTTCGCCCTCTACGAACACATCCTCGCCTGCGGCAACCCGGCCGACTGCGCCCAAGACATCGCCATGCTCGACCGCATCGGCACCGCTATGACACAAACCTCTCAACTCCGCGCAGACTTCCTGCCCTTCGCCCGCACCATCAACGCCCTCAACAAAGTCTGCAATACTATCCAAGACGAGCGCCGCAAACAAGCCGACAAACCCACCACCTCCTCCTCGTCAGCCACACCGCAAAACCCTTTCACCGCTGAGAATCTGGATGTCTCTGCTTTTCCCGAGTTCTCGGAATTTCCGATTAGTTTTGATGAGAGTTATCAGCCGTTTGGGTTGGTGAGGGCGTTGGAGAATGATGTTATTATGAGGAATTGGAATGAGGCGTGGTGGGATATGGGGACGGAGTTGGAGGGCGGGATGCATGGTGTTGGTGATGGGTAAGTCAATTGATTTGAGACTGTGTGAGAGAAACTGATTTCAGTTGCTGATTATGCAAGTAGTGCGCATGCAGCGCAGTATACGAATTTACCGACGCCGCATGATACATAAACTATTGGCGTTTTTTTTATTAAGTTCAGACGCGAAAGGCATGAGAGCTGCTTATTAATGAAAGGGTGTCACGCTTATGATAGGGTCGATGTGTAATGTGTATCATGTATTTCTATGATAATTGAGAGGTTCCACGAAACATATGTATGTACAAAGTTCTCCATAATGATAAGAAAAAAGACTCAACCGAGTGAACGTTTCTTGATAAAAGGGTATAATGCGAAGCCACTGCAAAGAAAATTTGCAATGCTGAAAAAGTTCTCGTGTCTCACTGTACTCCAACTCCATCCATTCTAAAACATAAAGCCGAGATGTGTTGCCGGACGCCACCACAACGCAATGCTGTAATGCTACTAGACGCCAATGTCCTTGAGTTTGCCACATTCAGATGACTGTGCTTTTGTATTTTGCCTCCCCCACACTTCTTTGCAGCCTCGTGCACATACACGCACGCACAGACATTGATCGACTTCTTTCGGGCACGCCGAAAGCGGTCGCCACTCTGGGGAATGCTTATTTCAACGTCTCATTGTTGTGCAAAGCTTGATTCCCGAGTGCCCCTTTTCATGGGTCATGGGTAATTGTTTCGTTGAATTCTTTAATTCTTCTGCCTTTTTGTTCCGGAAGTCCTGTCGCTGCTTTCTTGATCCTGCCTGAGTTTTTGATTGACCTGACTCATGCGGAATACTGTGGCATTGATGGCTTCTGGGTGTTCGAAGCAGAGCATAATTCCTGAGCGCATTGTAATTGCTGAAAAGTATCTTGCAAGCTTCCTATTTTTGGAGTCTTTGGTCGCTGCGCCAGCGACTAGGCCAATCCACAAGAGTATTCCAGCCATTTCGGACCAGCATTGTGACACGTTAGACTTGTCGGACCAACATTGGGATAAATTAGAATTCTCGATTACTTTTTTGAGTTCTTCGAGGAGCGACTCGGTGTTTTGTTCTGGGAAGTAATTATTACGAGATGAAATTGAGGTGCTCGATGATATTGATGGCCGTGTGATGGAGGTAGAATCAGAAAGATTCCTGGAGCCTGACGAATACGATGGACGGTGGGTGCTTCCCGATGAATCTGATGGCCGATGAGCCATTGGATTAGGGTACCAGTATTGCGGTTGGAAGTACGGGCTGCTGGCGTTGAATGAGTATGGGCTCGACGGATATTCTGATGTTGACGCTCGACGAGGATCACCAGGCGAAACAAGTGATTCGCTTGACATTGAGGCGTTCATTGATGTGTATAGAGATGATGGATATTGTAGCCCAGAAACGGACACACGCGAGAGTGATACCCGCTCAGTCATCGCCGTCGCCATGATGACCGCCGTTATGCGAATAGCCTCGTATCTCCAGTCTTTCTTCTCCTTTGCAACAAGTTTGCCAACTGGAGGAAAGTTCGTGATCCTTCTGTAGATATTGTCGAGTGACTCAGAGTTTCGTCGGGTCTGCTTTCCATCGCCTAAAAACCGCCCGATCATGTCCCACATGGTTTCTATTAACTCGAGTGCATCTTGCGAGCACTCGGAGGACTTCTCAAGCGTATTGAAGCTGGATCGACATTGTGGGCGGTACAAAGGTGACTCCGGTACTGTGGCAGTATTTGCATAATCCTTCCTTGAATGCAAAACGCAATATTCAACATATACCCTATACGGTATTTCTTCTCGAAGGATGGAAGATGCCATGGATACCCAGGTAATCGAACTAGCCAAACGTCCCTCGAGACCCAACTTTTCAAGTCCACCTCGGTGTTGGATCATAGCTACCATACCCGTTTCATGGTACTGCAAACTAGCTCCCTCTCTTCCAATGACTTCACTGATGATTAGCTGAATGACTGCCATGAAATTATGGTCAGCCGAATTCTTCGTAGGGTCCGTCATGTTCCCACTGACGTAATGGATGACTTCCTGGCGTAGTGCGGTAGTCTCCAGACTGGTTCCATCTAGACCGGATATAACATCGTTATATGCGGCCGCGAGGCATAGAGTCCCAAGAAAGGTATGAGCATAGCTCAAAGCAAGAGGAATCCAATAAATCCCCAAACCCTTGGTCCCGAAGTACTCGCTACATTTGCGCTTCAATTGCTCAACAGAGACGTGGGGATGACTGGATTGGAACATTGTCTTGAATGGATCTAAAGCCGTGCCAATCGAGACGAACAGGGGCGGTGGATGCTGGTCATATGGGAGAGGGCCCGGTCCTGGAGCCGCCACTATTGGCCCAGGCGGGAAGAGGCGTTCAGCAGGAGAATCTGGCGACCTGCGTCTGCTCAAGACATATGAAGCACTACTCGGTCCAGAGACACTCGAAAAGCTGGCCCCTAGGTTGCTTCCACTCACTGTCCTTGATGAGGCAATGATCGAATTCGTAGAAGGGATTGTTGCAATTTCTTGGCTCTCGTTACTCGGCCCAGACTCGTTAGAGACAACACTTGGCGGTCTCAGGCTCTCAGATGGGCGTTTTGGTTTCTTGCCAGTTTTTTGCGTGTCCTTTAAATGATGTTCCATGGCCTTTTTCCGTACCGTCGTCATGGTCCTTCGATCTTTGAAGTGGCCAGGATTAGTGGCCGTGACAAACGTAAAGTCGCCATTGCCTTCTGACTGCTCATTGTCTTTAGCAGTAGATTGGCTCCTTGATTTGCGTCGAGTTGGCGCTAGCGAATGGTATGTTAGCCGCTGCCTTAGTACACTCGACTGGTAACTCGATACAGATGATTCCCATGAAGATAACAGCATAGTCAATTTGCGAACATGTAAGCAGGCGAACGCGCGGTTCACGGCTCACGAGTTGCGCCAGGTCCTCGAAACAGTGCCGAGGTTGTTTTTGACGTGCGCATCTTCAGGTCATACCTTGAGATGAGAAATGACGCGCTTACCGGTGCTCTCCTCGTGCGGCGACATCATTGACCAAGGGGAGCTCAAATCAGATGTAGGGTTGGACACCGGTGAAAAGTGAGGAGAAGCGAGATGGAAGTGTGGTGGTCCGACAGAGTAGAGGGGCATGTGCGTCGTGGGAGGGGCAGTAGCCATGGCGACACCCTGGACTTTCAGCTTTCGAGCCTAAATGCGATGTAGGTGAAGACCGCAATGTGAGAAGAGGTTGATCGCTCCTTTATCGGGTCCCAAGATCGGTCCGTCAGCTGGATTAAAGGATTAGATCGAAGGGCTTTAGGGCTGAAAAATGGCGATGGCGCCCTGGGACTTATGTACGAGTCTCCGTCGCCTCACTTGAAGGAATGCGCATGCATCCACAGAACTCTCCTCAGGGTCCTCATCACGCTAAGGGTCTCCAATTCCCAACCATGCGTCATGCATAGCTGCTGCGCCAAAATTGAAGAGGGCAAGATGCAAGACGGTGAAGGGGTGGTTGTGGCTGTGTCTTCAAAGCCTACCGAGCAGGTGGACAGCTACCCATTGGTGGGTATCCTGCCCCAGGCGTGCATATTCTAGCCTAGATCAGACACATCCAGGAGGAGCGGCTTGAATGGTGTAGCGGTATCGCCAAGGGCTTCACAAAAGCCCTAGGAGTGATTGCTGACAACCTTGGTATGAACCGATTACAACATGATATGACACTCACAAAGCCTGCCGTTGCAAAAGAACCAAAACAGCTCATCTTTCAAAGGAACAACAAAACAAAGGCGAACGAGCTGCGACTTTTAGGTGGCAATGCCTCATGACGGATGTGTGAAGGACTGCGAAAGTTGCGATCACGCTGCAGTTGTACACGTGCAATGCTTACGCCGACCGACAGATAGTCTAAAGGACCCTCACACCCTACCCTCACCGCCCGCATTCCACTGCGTCAAGCCACTCGTTCTGTCTGCATGGTTCCTCGTTTGCTCTGCCAATCAGCTGTGTGTGTTCTGAAGCTGTCCGCTAGAACGAACTGCGCCCATCAGCTCGTTGGCTGCTTATAGTAGGACACCAAACGCGAATACTTAGACCATCACACGTTAAACGGAAGGGATGGTACAACAGCAATTTGATTTGTGAAACCTGAGACTCGAAAGAGCCATGGCATCTCATGCTTTGCGGGGGAATGAATTGTGGGTGTGGTTACCAAGTAGTCCTGCGATGGAGGACCAAGGGACAACCATGCACATGTTGAGCCATTTAGACTGGGAGGATTTGTTGCCCGATTCTCGATGCAAGTGCAGTGGCCACATCACTTGGATGCGTCGAGCCGTCCAATAGATTGCTGAACCACAATCATGGAACGTTGCGTCAGCTCGCCGGGTGGTGGGCAGGCCCGGTGGTTGGCCTCGCAAACACATCGCTTCCACAGCCTTCTTCGGCAATATTACGGAAAATACATCACCAATAATTCAACAGGGCCAGCGTCGAATCGGGTTTGCATTTGTTTATTGTTAATCCAAGCCTGGTATGTAAGAGGCGACGTGAGCTTACGGCTCAGTCGTCCAAATGTTCAATGATGGGAGCTTCCCAGGCCATGACCAAAGTAATCACCAGTGTCTTGTTGAAGAGTGAACCCTGGGCTCATAGCGCTTCGACCAGGACTAATGCTACCGCTGGATGCTCTCTCAGATGACCTCGAAGTTCCGCTCACATTCTGGCTGTCAGCAAATGAATGTCCATTTGTGCGCCCTCTGATAGGCACATTGAGAAGCGTAGGTTCAAATGTGAAGTGAGACTGAGCTCGGTTATGCTCTGCTGATGGCGTCTTTAGCTCCACAAGCTCAAGCGTACTTCGCAAGGTTGTACCAGACTCATCGAGAGCCATGAGAAAGCGAGCAAGCTCTTTACATAGCTCCCAATCCTGTTCATCCTTGGCACGTTGAAGTAAGCGCACAACTTGGTCTCCGGTGGGGCGCAGCTCCTCAAAGGTATGAAGAACTAGCAAATAGCCTCCAGCTGTCTTTAGATTACCCTTTTGAAGAGATTCCTCGAAAAGCTCTTCTGGCGGTGGCAGATTTGAGAACAAGGTTCGCCACGAGCGCACTTCAGTCTTGCGAGTGCATTGCACCACAATGTCAAGATACTGCGGGAAGGAGCTCAAGAAAGGAAGTACATTTGGCAATAACGCTTGCTCAGGGGGTGGCTGTGTGTCCACTTCCTCATCGAGTACTTCGTGCAGCAGTATTTCGAGAGCATGTGGGAAATACAGCAGATGCTGGTAATGGTGGCTGAGATGTAGTGCGGCAGGGTGATTGTACTGGGCTAAATGGTAACGTAACAGTGCCGGTAAGAAAAGATGGGTCTATGTGCAGGTTAGCTGACAATTGTGCCTTGCCATACGACTTGACCACATACCCTTGTTCCAAACCTTAAAAATGCAAAACTTGTGTCCCGCCTCTGTATCAACTCCGATTCCACTCCAAAGATAATGGCTTTGTTGATCAATGCGGACAGGGGATAAAAGTCGACAGGAATTTTGACCGGCGTGGGCAGGTCCCTGCCAAGCTCAGCAGATGCAGACGCCAAAACATCTTGCATATCGATCCAAACGCGCATGTCATGGCCATCAAAAAACCACAGGGAGTCGCGAAGATCATGGCCATGCACACCGTTCATGGTCAGCCCTACCGAGGGGCTAGGCGGAAAGGAGTCGGGGCGCATGTTGAGCGCAAAAGCGGGGTGATCACGCATCAAGGCATACGTCTCCACGTTCTGTGCAATAATACGCATCTCATACTTTAGTTCGCCGCCTTCAGTTGTTGTTGGCTGAAGCAATACAAGTTTGCCATCAACAAGGAACAAGATAGTGGCGACTGCAACATCCTGTGAAGGGTCGCCATTATCTGTTTGCTGTTAGTCGACAATTGCGAAACAATCTGATTGAAGCTTACGGATTTGATCCTCTGGCAGAATCCAGCTTAGTGCTCGAACTCGTGGGGGCGCACGAATGATACCATGCAATGCAATCTGACCAACTTGGACCAGCTTGACGGCGGCATCTGCAACATTGATAACATAGTGATACAAAACGTTCTCATAGGTATAAACAAGAAGAGAATCTTCTCCTGATGGGGCTATGAGCACAATCGGAGCAGGGAGCTTTTGTACATGCATAATATGGGTATTGTCTAGGGCAGCTTCTCGTGAATATACACGGATCTAAAATCGAGTTAGCGAATATGTTGCTTCGAAGACAGGGCAGTTGGTACCTCGTGAGAATCGCGAGACTCCACAGCAGCAATGAGTACATGATCGAACCAACACATGCCGCCTCGGACGGCAAATTCATTCTCCACGAACGGGTCATCAAATGTCTTCCATCGTCCACTATTGACACTGTAATGCGCAAGACCTCTCTTACCCGCAACAGCAACGTAACGGCCATCTGTAGATATGACAGCACATCGAATAGGCCATTGATCAACGAGATAATGTGATGGTATCTGGACATTGTGCCACAGGGAAACCTCTGCAGATATAGTTGTCAGGTCTGGTAGATCGTAGCCTCGATAGATCATAAATCCAGTGCTTGTCTGCATGAGTGATCGCGATACATTAGCTGACGAGAAACAGCCGGTGATGGCGCTGCGGGCCATCTCGAGCAAGAAGAGTCGGTTATCATCATGGCTTAATATGAGGAGCTCTGCTCCGCCTCCTATCCAAAAAGCTTCCTTGACACCGAGCAACCACCCTTCGCGATTCGTTTCCGAAAGTGTAGGGTCTGACGTAAAGCTGGTAGCTCCGGGCTTACCATACACACTCCATATAGCCCAGCCCTTCTCGTAACCGGCAAACAAACAGTAGCCATCTGGTGAAAAGGCCATGACGTTGAGTTGTCCTGGAGATGTCGTGTTGGGTTTCAGCCTATGCGAGAGGGGTATATTTCCTGTGTAGTCTCTGGCAGTATACACGTGGATATCACCATTGACACAGCCAACAGCAAGCAGAGAGAACCTTGCATTAATAGCAGCTTTCACACCATGGTCGGAGTCAGATTCCGGAGTATGAAAACAATATCCACGGAAAAGAGGGTTACTTTCCTGAGCAGCATTGGGCTTGACTCGTTGGACTGCAAAAGCATGTCCTTCGCCAGTGATCCAGCAAGACAGGTTCATGGGTCGGTCGTGGACCATGTCACGAAGAGTGGCCTTTTTGCCTAACCAAGCCATCTTATTGAGCAACTCTGTGCTAGTCTGGCTCCCACTACTGTCCGGGGCCCATCGGATGCATTGCACAGCCGCAGGCTTCTCAGTAGCAACTACCAATTCATCGTCAAGAGCAAGAGCGCGAATTATGCCAGCATCAACGCGTATAACCATTCGAAAACGGAGGCTCAGCTCTTTCAGACCGTTTCCCTCCCCAGGTGCCGCGTTATGTTCATGTTGACGTTGCAACTTGAAGCCGGAAATGGTGCTGGTTCGTCTTGAATGCACTCCTCCACTATGTGTATTTAAGAATTGGGTCTTGTAGACACCAGATGTGTGATCTGTCGCGAGAGAGTAGGTAATAAGAAAGCCAAGGGTGGTCTGCACTACGAATATCTGCGAGTCGGGACGAAGTAGAATGTCTCTATTTGGGCCGTATGTTTTGAGGGATTGGGCGGAACGTAATACAGAGGCTAGGATGACAGAAGGCTACATGAAAACATCAGCAACACGCCATTGAATCTCAGAGGCAGAGACGTGCCTTGGTCTGCCATATAGTCAGAGTAGACTTGGTGAGGGTCGCGAACAAATGGCCGCTTCGTGTCACTCTAGTCGCAATGATGTTGCCGTTCACATCGTCTTCAGGAATCACTTCACTCCCTCCTGGCGTGCATTTCTCCTGTGTAGACTCAGACGGCGACGCGCCCTGATCCTCGGCTTGGGATGGGAGGCCATCGTGGGATACTCGCGTCGATTCGTGGCTCGAACTCTTACTGGCCGCAAAGACAGAGGGCGAGGAGATGGGCCAGTACGTCATGGCGCTCTACCGGCAATTGATGCTGCATCTGCGCGGGCCATGTCACTGCGTGTGGAAGATGGAGCGCATGCTTGAAGTTCGATGCAGGGTCAGGGAGGCTGTGATGTTGGGCGGTGTGTCATGTGATTAGCTGTGGCGCAGCATTTGTGGCGTAGGTCTGAGGCGTAGGTCTGTGCGCAACCCACCGTAATCCATGCATGTTTTTGAGAGATTATTTCCACGATAAGACGAGAAAGATCATGTCGTGCATCCCATCAAAAGTGCATACTGTCCCTAGCAACATCATGCAAGCAGAAGAATTTGAACTGGTGGCAAACGAGGCCCTGCATAATTTAACCTGCTTGAATAGGCAAGAGAGCGAATTGCCGTCGATTTCTCGCGCACTTGCGCACTTCTTGCGCATTTGTCCATTGGAACCCCACCTTACTTGCCGAGCTAACTCTACCCTGGCACTACACTGCACTGCACTCATGACTGCAGTTCACAGTGTTTTGGTTGAGTCGACCCATGCTGAGGCAAAATCTATTCTTTTGTGTCATTACGGCTACCTTGATGAAATTGAACCATATCGCCACCTGTAACGTGTCGGCACAGCTTGTCTCAATCTGCGGCTGCTCGACGGCACGATTCTAGAAAACAATGCCTACCAAAGAACAATGACTGGGAACTATGATGATGAGTTTCTTTCTTCAGCGCCACTTTGTCTTTGTTCTTCAACAACTAAGCCTTTCAGATAACTACACAATGAACCTCCTGAAGTGCTCCCAGTGACGGTCGATAATAGCAATTGGAAATTCTATAGGCCATTTTCATCGTCATTGCTTCTGACTAGAAGGAAAGTATCGAATAAAAATTTCTCATATTCAATTTGGTTCTCAGACTTTCACTCCATAAGCCATAGTCATTGCGCATCACTCCCCACCCCACCACCATGACCTCTTCACTGTCTTCCCAGCTTCACCTCCATTGTTCACATACACGCACATGGACCATTATGCTCTTATTGTTCTATTGTGAAGCCCGCCCAGCCCCACGAAACCTACAACAATGCCTTTATCCCACCCGTGCACATAGTCCCTAGCCCATACACTGTCTGCCTACAAAATCGCACTCGATAATCTCCCCTGGAACACCATCGACTGCAACTCATCCTCTCTACGAAAACGACTACAGTATAAATAACTACGATCTACCCATCAAAGGAACATATACACCAGCACTCCTTCGAGAGCCAACACTTGTACCATCACCACAAGTTAGACTACATTCGCATCGATCAACCCCTCCTCCCTGTACATACAACAACATCACCACTTTCCGTAGCAGGCCTACCGAAAAAAAAACATGTTGTACTCTACCACCCTCGCAGCTTCGCTGCTCTTCCTCACCACAAACGCCCACATGATACTCCAATCACCCAAGCCCTACGCTGACTCGAAGGACAAATCTCCCCTCGCAGCAGACGGCTCCAACTTCCCCTGCAAATCCGTACCTTACACTGTTACCTCGATGAATGACTGGCCCATCGGCTCCAGCCAGACTCTCCAATGGTCCGGCACCGCTACCCACGGCGGCGGCAGCTGCCAAGTAAGCGTTTCACTCGACAAAGCACCAACCAAGTCGTCCGTTTGGAAAGTCATCTACTCAATCGAAGGCGGATGTCCCGACAATGTCCCCGGAAACCTGCCTGACGGCGATCAGAAACAGCGCCCTGCCTTCAACTTCACGATCCCTCCTGAATTGCCTAATGGGGAATATTCGATGGCGGCTTCGTGGTTTAACCATGTTGGAAACCGTGAAATGTACATGGTTTGCGCTCCTGTCAAAGTTTCTGGTGGTAAAGATGATACTGCGGCTTTCAATTCTCTGCCTAACATGGCGATTGCGAATGTTGCAGGTCAAGGCGATTGCAAAACTCCCGAGGGCTTTGATTACGAATTCGAGAACCCCGGTAAGTATAAGACTAAGGGTGGAGCTGGTCCTTTCAAGCCTCTTTGCGGTGGCGCTGGCGGTAGCTCTGGTGGTGGTTCTTCACCCGCCGCACCTCAGCAACCGGGTGCTCCAGCTTCTCCTGGTGCTCCTGCAGCTCCTGGTGCTCCTTCGGCTCCTGCAGCTCCCCCAGTGGCTTCTCCTCCAGCTGCCTCTCCACCAAACCCAGCTGCACCCTCAGCAGCGATCACCAGCACGATCCGCCAGGTCGTCACTGTCACCGCTCCTTCTGGTGCGGCGCCTACACCTGCGGTTCCCTCTCCTAACGCCCCAGCTGCTCCAGCACCAGCTGCTCCTTCAGCAGCACCTGCTCCACCTCAGGCACCAGCACCAGGCTCCTCAAATGGATCCTCATGCTCACCTGACGGCGCAGTCGTCTGCAATGGCCCCTCGCAATTCGCAATCTGCAACTTCGGCAAAGCAGTCTTCCAACCCGTTGCTGCGGGCACAACATGTGAAGGCGGAAAAATTGCAAAGCGCCACGATGTCGCAACTACTTTGGTTAAGAAGTCGCGCGCGGAGTAAGACTTCAATTGTCTCTGGAATTGTGTTGTTTACCCGGTGTTTGGCGTTAGCAAAGGGAAAGCATGTTTTGGCTTGTATGGGCGAAAGAACATGTGAACTGATTTGAATTTGAATTTTGATTATAGAATCTGAGTTACAAAGTATGGAATGTAGATCAGGAAATACAATATAGATTATATGGTCACTGCCTGTGCCTTTGAAGTGCTTGTGAAGTGAAGTTTGACAACTAACTAGCAGCGTTCATACGCTCGGTAACATGTTCCGCGCAGATTCTACATCATTTATTGTTGCTTTACAGATTGCCTTGGGATGTCCCACTGCGTTCAAATAATAAAGTTGAGTTCTGTAAGTAGGTTTATCAAGCACCAGACCGGCGCTGTAATTTTATTCAATGTGAAGGCTTACGTTCGATTTCCGTACCTCACGCAACGAAGTAGCATGAACTAGGCTCTTACATAATATTCTTTATGAGCATGACTCGTGTTTGTTTATCTAACCAAACCATACTAGTATATATGTAAATAATTTTTTGAAAATCAAATGAAGATCCAGATTTGCAGACACTCCACCTTGAACGCGACTCCTTCCACCTTATACTAATCGTTGACTAATCTACGTTTCCTTCTCGATGGATTCTTCCACCTGGACTTCTGAGCGTCGCTTTTTGCCTGATAGCCATGCAATCAGTAGCCTGACAAATCTCACGCCACGCTTGTCTGTTGTTACTCGTAGTGGTGGCTTCCCAATCTGGTCATTTTCGACCCTGATTTCAGCATCTCTTTGATTCTGAATTTGGTACTTGATGTTCCAAGGAACATCTTTGCAATCCCCTCATAACCTTGATTTGCTGCTACCTTTCGTGGAGTTCTCCCAGAGTCGTCCTGTATACCAATGCGAATACTTGGCACGTCAAGCAGCAGCTTTACAACCCCTTGATGGCCTTTATAAGATGCTATCCATAGTGGGGTTTTCCTAGAGTCGTTCTTTGTATTAACGTCAATACCTGGTACTGCAAGCAGCAGCTTTACAATCCACTCATAGCCTCCTGTAGCTGCTATCCACAGTGGCGTCTCCCCAAACTTGTTCTTCGCATTAACTTCAACACCTGGTATTGCAAGCAGCAGCTTCACAATCTCGCTATAACCTCGATCAGCTGCTATCCACAGTGGGGTTCTTTCGTAGTAGTCTTCTGTATTAATTTCAACACCTGACATTGCAAGCAGCAGCTTTACAACCCTTTGATGGCCTCTATAAGCTGCTACCCACAATGGGGTTTTATTAAAGTCGTCTTTGGTATTGACTTCAATACCTGGCATTGCAAGCAGTAGCTTTACAATTCCGTTGTAGCCCTGATTGGCTGCTATCCACAGTGGGCTTCTCCCGTAGTTGTCCTTTATATTGACTTCAATGCCTGGCATTGCAAGCAGCAGTTTTACAGTCCCCTCATGGTGTCTTTCAGATGCTACCCATAGTAGCGTCTCAGAACTGCCTTTCGAATCAACGTTGACACTCGGCATCTCGAGCAGCAGCTTTACAATCCCCCAATGGCCTCTTTCAGCTGCTAATTTTAGTAACCTCCTAAAACTACCTTTTTCATCAACATCAAAGCTCGGCATCTCAAGAAGTAGCTTTACAACCCCCTCATGACCTCTTTCAATTGCTTGCCACAGTGACGCCTTCTGGATATCATTTTGCGTACTGACTTCGAAGTCTGGCAGTCCAAGCAGTAACCTTATAATACCTTCATCCCCCCATTCTCCTGCTATCATTAAAGGGGTCTGGCCAAACCGATCTGTCCAGTCTAGGTTGATATCATTTCGCCTTGACTCTAGAATGATTTTGCTGTCTGTCGAATGCTCTCTCAGAGCACACGAAAGTGCTATACTAGAGAGACTGTTCAAATTTTGACTGAATTCGTGCCAATCCCAGTTTATGTAATGCAAATCAGGGGAAGTTCGACGACCTGGAAAGAGCAATACAGATGTGGTATCGCGGATGAGCTCTCGTATATCTTTTCCATAGTCTACTTTTATGTTCTCCCGTTCGTAGGCACTCGAAGACATGCTCAGCAAGGCGTAGATTCTGTCTCGATCGTCGCTCGCCTGGCTTGCATGGAAGTTTTGAAGTAGGCTGCTCAGGGTTGGTTTGTCGCTATACCAATTGTTCCTCCGGAGAGTTCCAGGCATAATGTCTAATACAGCTTTGGAATGAAAATCAGGCTGCACTCCAAGAACAGACGGCGCAATAGTCAAGATACGGGTTGAGATCGATCGCAACCCGCAGTAAACAAACGCTCTCTTGGCATGAGCAACTTCCTGTAGAATCCAGATTCTTCTGAACCATGGTCGACCTAAGAGCTTCTCTAGTGCTGTACGGCAGCGCATTTTAGTTTTCTCTGACGCAAATTTGTACCGTCTTGTCAGATCAGATTTCCGCGACCAGTCCTTCAGTGAGTCCAAGAGAAATCCACTATCGTCTTTCTCGATACCTAACCAGACGATGACTGACTCTGCCTCTTTATAGATATCTCCCATTTGTTGGACCTGATGTCCTCGCTCATTGTGATTGCATTGGTCGATACATATAGCATCGACCCATAGCATTATATATCCCTCCACAGGTTGAAGGTGCTGGAGAGCCATGAACAGGTTCTCGGTGACTCTCATGATGCTCGACTTTCCAATTCTAATCTGAGCTGTTTTCTTAGTACCGCCCCATGTGTATGACAAGGCGTTGTAGGGCACCCCTTCTTTGAGAAAGGTTTGGAGGATCTCGCAGTGAACATCCGAATCGCTCACAGCTAGGAGTTTGACAAGCCGAATTGAAGGTCGATTCAGGTCAAGCCGATGGTACGAGTAATCTTGTTCAGGCATTATGAAATGCAGATTTGATGGTGCTATGTAAGTAAGAGTGACAGCAACTATATCTCAGGGTTAGTCAGGCAAGCGGGCTTGCCCTACCGCGATAAGCGGAGTATTGCGTTGTCCTATTTGAATGATTGATTTAGGAATTGTTTGGATGTGCGGCTGACCCGCATGAATATAAAGCAATTGACTGTGCTGTGAGGAACAAGCCGACAACGCTGACGACATCGACAACAAGCCCTTGCGTCTATACTATGTCGGCGCGTGTAGTAAAGTAGAGATAACAATGATCGTTTGAATAGGAGAACGAAGAAGCGATATCGAGGTTGTGCTTTACCTTCACACTTTACTACGGCTTTGCGTTGCGCAGGCAGCAGCAAAGACAAAAGGCTGAGGTAATCCTCTGCAGTTGCCTAGTTAAGCTGCAGCGCAAGTTCGACAAGGTATCTATTGCGGCTCAGCCTCGCGAGCCAGAACAGCAATCTGTCTGCACAAAGCTCTCCCTGCCCACAAATCAGGCTATTTTCATGTACGATAGTGTTCCCTCACATTGACATTACGCTCATTAGGCATGATAGCCAGGTAGTGTGCAAGCAGGACATGACTCTGGTTTCACTTCCATATCCTGCTGGCAAGTGCCCGCTCCAACGTTGATAGAGCTGTGCTCTCCTCTCAGAACATTAATCGACTCGACTGCAACCATCCCGTTTCGTGTCATGCCATCGCTTCCCAGATTTTGTCGAGCGCGGCACGTTTCTCGCTCAAAACCGCGAGCAATGCTCCGTGTTGAAAAAGCCATGCACTATGAGTCACGTGATATATCACAGGGATCTAATGAGACTGGCATATATATATATATAAGAGTAGAGAGACTCCCTTTGGTTACTCAAAAGATCGACTTCATACACTCTCAGTTCTATGTCCAGTTCGTCTCGATTGATACCTAGGTATTTTGCACCAGCGTCGCGCGTAGCGGGAAATTGTTAGCCTTTTACTGCCACCTGAGGCTGCCACAAGGAGTCGTAGATAGCTATCAAACACTGCTATCGCACCGCTGGGCTGTCGTCACTGATGAGAAACAGACAAAGCGCGCGGCGATGCAAGCGGGAAGACATCAATATCATTCTTATCAACGAGCTGTGAAATGCCTGACCATCTCCTCGCAGTAGAATATTAATCCTCAGAGTGCTTTTTGGCTTCTAGGAAAGCACGTGCAGCATATCAAACGGTTCTTAGGATAGATCATCTAATCAACATGCATGTCACTCGCACTCTTTCGAAACGCAAATGCATATATCGGCAGAGCAAGGCCTACACGACAACTTCGCTCATGCTTTGGGTATCGAAAGCATCCAATTCTGCACCTACCCTGGCGAAAATAGGCGTTGAAAACTCGACAGCTTCTTCTGCGTAAAGCATATCTATATATGTAACCCAGAATGCAATTCCTCAATCTACCTAAGTATTAGTCGAAGATTGATTACTGAGACATATAACCTAGAAGATCAATCGAATTCGTGCTCTGTGCACACTGACATAAGTCTTGCTCGAAAAAGCTGACACTCTATTCACCCAGACATGCTTAGATTCGAAGTACGGCTAGTATACTTTTACCTCCCCTGTACAAGCACGAAGGAAACCGTTGGCTTAGTATTTCTACCTACTCACACAAGTACATCCATTTACTTAATTACAATGCACACAAAACAGCCTTCTTATATCCATCTCCGTTTAATCAAACTACACTTGGAAAGCACCAACCTTCACGCATCTCCTTACCCAACAAAACTCAGGTATTTCCAATGCGCAACACTCCTCAGGTAAGCCATGTTCATCAACTCAAAACCATGTACAAGATATCCATTTCTCATCCTACGAATGTATAGACCTCTTGCCTATTTTCAGCTTCACTATTACCATCTTCACCCTACCAGACACTCTCCTCACCCGGCCACGTTCTTCGCAACATAAATTTTGAACCAAAATGAACCCGCGCTTTTGAGAGATAATTGACAGTAAGTGCTTACGCGTTACCTGATTTAATTAACTCACCTTAACTTGATTAATCCGACGCAACTTACCCCACAAACGTACATTATTTCCGTAGCAATGCACATGCACATGCACATGCGATGAGGTATTAAACCACATTGGAAAGTTTGCATGTTGTAACTCAACTTAGACTTAAACTTTACTGAACACTGTACTGATCAACAGGTAACCGCCGTGTACTCCACCACCTATATAAAAAAGACTCGTAAAAAGGAACAAGATACAATTTATAGAGGTGCAGGGTGCGAGATAGAAGCGAAGGAGCGTAGGAGCTGAGTAGTGAGAAAGAGATTGGACATGAGATATGTGAATGTAAAAAAAACCGTGTATTTGTGGGTTTAATCAGGAAGGCGTGAGGATACTGTTGCTTATGTAAAGTTGTTAAATGAGGAGCGACATGTTGGCGTCTCGAGGCTACATTGGGTTGATGGTATACAGTTTCATGATAGACACTCCTTTGTTGTACTAGCTACGATAGGTAAAGAAATGCGGAGAGAGATGTATTTGTTCTTTTAGAACCTCTGGAATTAGTATTTTGGTGCCCAATGGTACTACTCAAACCTTGTTCCTTACCTCTGCTCTGCTGTCTTGTTCTCCGTAATTGGATTCTTTCGAGTACTGTTGAACATTCCCTTCCCTTCCGATGCTTCTTGATTGTAGGCACGTAGCTCATATATCAGGTATTGTAAGTTCTGAAGTTTTGTTTGACTCTTTTGCTGGTCCATATTTCATCCAGAGCAAACAATGCGGTGAGCACATTTCGAGCATGCATATAACATGACATATGCCAACCTATGACTGTCATTCCCTTCCTGCTCATTTTCGTGTTTCGTGCCGATTACCAACAAGATTCGTATTCTCTTTCAGAAACGTCACGGAAGAAATACAAGTCGTCCGCGGGTGAAATGTAAGAATGTAAGCCAAACGCCCTGTATCTTCCCGATAGTAAATCCGGCTTAGGCAGTGCAGTAGTGCGTACGAAACTCAAGCTTATACCCAACGCTAGAATCTTCTCAACGGGCGTTTTGGGTTTGTTGAATGGAGCCGAGGATGGGACCTCGGAACGGCCCTTGGCCTCTAAGAGTGGTCTTCGGGAAGGCGTGGGGAATTGCAGGATTGTTGTGCGACCGTGAATTGGCCAAGGTATTGCGACCCTGGACCCTATGGTAAACGTTATCCAAGACCCTTGAGGGTTGAGGGAAGGTGACCTGTGGTAGAGCGTCTACGATGTGTCAAGAGAACAAGACATGTACCGACATGCAGGACGATCGTTGCACGTGCTTGTAATACTACAGCCGCTGCCGTGGACTCGAGAATGCAGGTGCAGGGCACTAGCCGGCCTTAGTGGGTGACACCCCAGTGGGATAGCCCTCCATGGCAACACAGGCGTTTAATTCCACCGGAAGATACGTGGGAATATAGTCCGAGTCTCGGAGCCCCATGCATCCCGCAATCCACTATACCGACATCTCCCTGGGATACCGCAACCCAAAACTTCACCGCTTCGTTGGTACGCCTCGTTGATTGATTGCCAAAATAGCTGATAGGGAATTGGTGCATTAGTGGGGCCGCGCCGCCGAATCGCAATCGAGGACAGCGGGGTACTTAAGCGTGAATCCAAGAGGCTGCTTGGAATTCCGGCTATGATGCAAGATGCTTGGAGATACTGATAGCGGTCCTGCTTCCCATATAAAGACCTACACGGTAAACCAGCCCCGTCCATTGACCACATGAAGCTCATAGTCAGTTCGGGCCGTAAAATTAATGTAGGCGCGGATCTTGAGTTGAGCAACACTATCGAAACGGACACATCGTATCTTGGAGTGCGCCGGCGTGCGAAGTTGCCTTGAGGGATTTATAGGAGGCATGAGACCCAAGGTTCTGCTACTAGGTCGAATCGCGCAGTGAGTGAACGTTTATTGGTGATGATCGATCGCGACTAATCGCAAGACGCCGTCGCGAGAGTTTCTGGATACCTTCTCTATACCAATTGCTGTAAACAAGCGGAGGCCATGTTCTCGCAATGGCGATATCATACTCAAACATTCCTGGTCGCATAGAACTGACTCGGTTTCTCTAGCGCTTTGGATTCGTGGAAATCCTTATCCAGTCTCGCAACGATTACTGAACCACAAGCGGTCAACCGAGCTGAATTCATCGAAGAGTGCCGGAGAGGAGATCTAGATGATGTTTTGGTTATTTACCGAACCTTTGAGAGCGCCGACTTTACCGGAAGATTCGATTATGAGGTCATTTCACAATTGCCGCGAAGTGTGAGATTCATCTGTCATAATGGTACGTATGTTATTGTACGACCTGCATTCAAAGGATATTCGGTATACCTGTAGGCATCTGTCAAGATTCCCCCTTGGAGCTGGTTGCTTTCACTTTCAAGTTGTTATACTGATTCATGACCCAGGTGCAGGTTATGATCAGATTGATGTCCATGCTTGCACAAAGAGAGGCATAACCGTTTCGAATACGCCAAACGTGGTTGATGATTCTACCGCTGATACGGCCATGTTCTTGATCTTGGGTGCACTTCGGCGACTGAACATGCCAATGACAACGCTGCGAACAGGCTACTGGCGAGGCCATCCTTTACCTCCTCTTGGCCGTAATCCCCAAGGGAAGACTCTTGGAATACTTGGAATGGGGCGCATTGGCCGCAATCTCAAGAGAAAGGCTGAAGCATTTGACATGCGAGTCATATACCACAATCGCCGGAAGCTCAATCACGAGCATGCAGGAGGAGCAGAGTATGTGACGTTTGAAGATCTGTTAGCACAGAGTGATGTTGTCAGCGTGAATCTTCCTCTGAATGTGAGTACAGGACAATGCTTCGTTATCTGTGACGCATATCATGCTACGGGAAAGAGTCAGCAGAACCATCACTGATGTAGAAAAGGCAGAAACGAGGCACATAATCTCAACAAGGCAATTTGAGATGATGAAAGATGGCGTAGTTCTTGTAAACACAGCACGAGGCGCAGTAATCGATGAAGACGCGTTGGCGAAAGCCTTGGACAACGGTAAAGTCGCATCGGTGGGACTGGACGTGTATGAGCACGAGCCCAATATTCACCAAGGTCTGATGGGGAACCCGCATGTGATGTTGTTACCGCATATGGGCACTTGGAGTGTAGAGGTGAGTCTGTTGGCTTTTCTCCATGCTTTTATGGCTCGTGTGTGGCCTTGTGTTCGTCACGACCAAATATACTCCAAACATTTCACAGATGAAGTGGTTTGGCTAGAGTTAGTATGCCACAGGATTGCTACGCAAACTGAAGGTTGCATGCCATGAACACGGTCGTGTGGGTGTACAAAAAGATTGGAAAAGAAGATCTATTGGGGAGGTATCGAAAGAGGTTCCATGGTCGTACCTTCTATTTGAGTTTCTCTAGCGTACCATTCGTCCACGTTTGTCAGAAGGGATTCCAGAGTGCCACTGCCTGCGCTAAGCTGACTATGAAACAGACTCAAGCAGCCATGGAGGAAAAGACGATATCGAATGTGCGGTCTGCACTTGAGAGAGGATTGCTGAAGAATATGGTACCAGAACAGATGATTCCAGAAGTGAAGCGCAATGGGCTGTCGACTATCAAAGGCGGCCAAATGCGATAATTATACTGTAGCAAGGCACGTAGAGAAATATACACGTATCGGTTTAGCGGGAGCCAACACTGATCTGACACGGTTTGCCACAAGTCATCGGTCAATCAATCCTGGACATGGAAACTTACCACGGAGAACCCACCAGACCGATGAACATCCCAAGGCCGAGTGCTCAGGCCAAGTAGCAGCACACAGTCGGGTGGTCTCGAGCTTATGGCGATAGGCTTTGGGGCCAATGCAACCCACTCATGTGGGCCACAAGGGAGGTTGCATGCGGCCCAACTGTCCGGACGCTCAAGTTGCAAGTGAGATCTTGCACGGGAATCGTTGATGGTGCTCTCATCGGTCTCGCCGGCCGCAAGCAGAATGGTTCTTGAGCAAGTAGCGGAGCAGCAGAAGCGGCTGTATTTGTGTTCCTGAGCCCCTTTTTCGTGCATCACTAGACATGTGAGATGGAAGACGTTGGTGCGATGATTGCATCTGAAACCCCACGAAAATGGCGTTGTGGTGCGCATCGTTCCATTGTCTCTTGCGCGCAATGGAGTTATTGACGCACACAGGCACTAGCGGCAGTGACATGCCAGTGGCTGCAGCGATTACCAGTTGCAGGCGGGGGGTTCCTTGTGCACATTGCGACATGTGTCACTCGGTCTGCCGGTCCAGTGGCCCTAGGGGTGTGGAAGGAGAAGGTGAAGATCCCATGTGGTGGAGAGTAGCGAGTGGTGGTAGCGAGTGAATGGCTGGCCGGAGTGGATGGTAACGAGGCGACGCGGACAAACCAACGGGGCGGGAGGGAGCGAGCAGAAGACGTCAATCCACAAGGGGACTGCCGATGGATGTCCCTGAGCGTGGGGCGGCTGGATGCGCATGCGTTCGGTTGGCGTTGTCGAGCAAGCCTAACATTATTCGAGAACTTCCATGGCTTGCTGGGGACATCCTGACTTCCGCATGTCGCTTACACGGCTCGAAGGATGGCATTAGCGAGCGAGCGTTTCGACGACGCCTTTTCTGACTTCCAGACAAGTCGCAACTTGCTGCGCGTCTCTTCCAGCGCTGTCTCCATCGGTGCTGGCCAGGGTGGCACACAGCAGAGCGTCTGGTGCAACCCATTTCAGCCCTGATCTCAGGGTCCTTGCTCGTGCGACTGTGGATGCCACTGCTTGTGCCATTGCCATACCCAAGCAGGCCGGCAGCGCGGCAGCAACTTGGAGGACAAACCAATCTCTGCACCAGCTGCTTCGACGCCAACGTTGGGCGGGCCGAGCGGCTCTGCATTGGTGATCCAAGGGAACTGGGGGGCTTACCAGCCAGCGACGCGTTGACGTGTGATCTGCACAGAGTTCTCCATGGTGGTGTTGCACCAAGCAGCAGCAAGTTGCTCACAGCTACGCAGATCAGCCGTTGTGCATGGCCCATCATGCTCTCTGCCTAGAGACAATATGCATTGACTTTACCCGTTGATAGCCTTTGGTGATACAGAGCTTCGTCGCCGGCAGTCCAACGTGTACCAGAGCAGCAGCGGATTGCCATGGTGGCTGGGGGCTTGCTTGATGCTACCGCTGAGGACGACATAGTACGGGTGGCCATGGACGGATAAATGTGGTGGGAAATGACAGTGCTTGCACGGAGATTTAGCTCGCCTTGTCAGCAGCTTGGTCTGATATGACGATGCGCCGCGTCGACGTCGATGGTGAGGGAAGGCGGGCCGGGCAGACGCTGATGAAGGCAGCTCGTTGCAGCAGCATCCAATCAAGCCATTGGGCCATGAGGTCATGTAGCCGGCGCAGTGGATGGGCAGTGAGCTCCTCCAGGATTGCGTGCGTATTCACAGTTGCATGTTTGGCACCGCGTCTGGCAAATCAAGACCATGGGCGGATCAAGGTTATTTTTGAGAAGCGAGCAGGTCACGATGGGGGCAGGGCAGGGAGTCAAGGACAGGCAAAGAAGAGGTCCCGCGTGGACCGGAAGCCAGGTTACTGCAGCAATCAGCCTTAATCAACAGGCAGAGGGCGTCCCAGACGAAGGCGCCTTGCTGCATGTGCTGGCTCAATCGAGTTGCATCCCAATAACACCAAGACGAGCGGTACCAGCCGCGGGTAATGGAGGGCACAGTAGCAGCATGGCGCGGCATAGCATGACGGCTGGCGACCTATCCGCCATGGGGGGGTGGGAGGGTTGGAGGGTCAGCGCATGCTCCATGGCCAATCTGGGCCGTGTCGAGAGAGATGGATTGGAGAGACCAGAGGCAGAGGCATCAGACGCTGATTGCAGGATGGCCATGAATCCATGATGTGAAGGCTGAGTGAGGGCGGCGTCGAGGCACCCCCCAGTCAGCAACCAGACGAAGACCGAGCGGCACGTGACCAGCCCGATTGGGCGCTAGTTCCTTTTTCTGCACCGAGTCGTCCTCTGGGTCTGCAGTCTTTGCAGTCTTCCGTCTCAGCAACCAGCGGCCTGCATTCATCGCTCGCATTCAACCCTCCATCTCCCATCCAGATCCAGGGCAGCCCGTTTGCGCGCGCGTCCAGCCATCACCGCCTCTTGGACCGTACCCGAGAACGTTGGAAAAGCGGAACCAGGGCCTCAAGCGAAGAACTATCTGAAGCGAGCCCGCCGTCTCGCTTGTTACGGTGAGTTTTCCGTTCGGTTGATGGCGCGCCCTGCCACGCTCTCTCACCAAGCACGCTCAAGGCGGCTAGCAGACGTGCATCGAATGGAGCCAGTGAGCCAGTCCAGTGGTGGGTGGTGTGGGTGGTGGAGTGGGTGCTGGTGCTGCTGTGTGTCTGGCTGTCTCCTCCCTTGACGGGCGAGCAGGCGAGTGCATGACGGGCACACACTGGCACACTGGCACTGGCATGCCTCCATTCCTCACGCTCGGGGCCCTCGTTCACTCGCTCGCTCGCTCTCGTTGGCAAGTCGCGGCGGGCGGGCTGCGCGCCTAGCGAATATGGCCAACACGGCTGTCTCGCATCCATCCGCTCAGCTTGTGTGCTAAGTGCTAATCTATCCCGCGCAGTGTACGACTGCAGTTACGTGCAGAAGACCGAGGCACCCCCTGGGCCCGCTAGCTTCCCGATTTGGCTGCCAGCACGCCGCCGCCGCCTCGCCAACGGATCCCAGCACATCCTTGCTGCCGCCCGTCCCTTTGCTGCGCTGCGTCCGTTCCTCAAGCTTTCTAGCGAGAGATACGCCCAAGTCCAAGTCAGGTCCATCCTCCACCTGCGTCTGCGTCTGTCTGCGTCGCGACCCGCACGCCTGCCATTGCTAGTCCATGTCACACCAATTTGCTCACAATTCCCTGCCTTATTCGCCTGCCCAATCCCACTTTTCGCCTGCCACCATGGCCGACCCGGCCGTCCAGCAGCAGCAGCAGCAGCAACAGCAACCTCCACCGCAGCAACCTCCGCCGCCCCAGCAGTCAAGACAGCAGCAGCAGCAGCAGCCCGTCGCCTATCCCTCTCCGCACTCGTACCCTTCTCCCTCGATGCAGCCCACCTACACCTACCCGCCGCCCCAGGGCCAGCAGAGCAACGAGCCCTACCGAGGCTCACCTCAAGGCGCCAACATGTCGCTGCCTCCCCTCAACCTGCCCCCAATACGACTGCAGGATGGACAGCAACCACCGCCGCAACCCTCTGCTCAGCAGCAACCCATGGGCTCTCCACTGCCTCCGCCCCAGCATGGCATGCCGCCGCAGTACTATGGCCATCAACCACCGCCAGGTCAGCAGATGATGGGCAACATGGGCCCAGCCCAGTACGGTGCCGCAGGAATGCGATACCAGCTACCACCCCAGCACGACCAAAGAGTATTATCGGGCGGTCGTCACAAGAAGGAGATCAAGCGGCGTACAAAGACTGGCTGTTTGACTTGTCGCAAGAGGAGGATAAAGGTACGTTTAAATTTTTTTCATTTTCCCTCCACATGAGCTCTAGTCGCATGGTGCAAACTCTGCTACCACGGCCATTCTGATTTCCACAAAACGCAAGCGTCAAAGGGGATCGTCTTTCACTTTGTCGCATTGCGGAGCTCATTGGCGTACGATTGGCGACTTGACGCGACGCGTTTCGCGAGGCGAGAGCAAGCGAACCAGACTACGTCGAGTGCTAAATTCAACCTCGCCTACTGCACTTGTGCTGACACGTCGTTGCAACAGTGTGATGAAGCCCATCCGGTGTGTCGAAACTGCCAGAAGAGCAAGCGCGAGTGTTTAGGTTACGACCCCATCTTCAAACAACAACCAGGCCCTGCGCAAATACAACCCGCGCCCAACTCCGCCCCCGCTCCTCACTCCACCACTCCAGTTCCCGCGCCTGCGCAGACTGCACCCGCTTCCTACAGCCAGAGTCCTGTGCCCCAGGGTTACGCGCCTGCCTCGTCTGCAGGATACGCACCTGCCGCGCCTGCCACCAGCGGATCGCATCCGCCCGAGAGCTTCAACGCCATCGATCCGGCCCTTGCTGCACCTCAAGGGCAGGGAGGACACCCAGGCCAGCCTCCCTACAACAGCAACGGTATTCACAATATGGATCCTGCCATGCGGGGACCTCCGGGCGCAGGCGGATATGCGCACCCACCTCCACCGCCGCCCGAGCCGACTCGAGGTATGATGATTGCGTACATGTTCTGTGACTATAACTAACCTTCCCTCCAGGCAAGCCATTGACTGTCGATGACGTGTTTGGCATTTGCAACCACAGCCCCCCAGAAGTCCCTGCCCGTTCTAGCCCCATACCGCCACAGATTGACGAGGACTTCACGAGGATCTTCGTCAACGACTATTGCCAAGGCCTGGATGTCATGTTACAGACGAATTGGTTCTCCACCAACAACAATGCACTCAACAGAGTATGGGCCGACCGCGCATTACATGAAGAAGCTGCCTTTTTCACCGAAACCATCCAAGCCAAGACTGGTGCATCGGACATGACTGGCGTGTTCAGTCAAGAGGCCCGACTAATTTGGCATTTGTTAGGCACCTGCAAGCACCCCACTCCCGCGACCAATGGCGCGTCTGGTCATACAGAAAATGATGACTTGTCTTTGCGGGAAGCACGCGCACGATTCGACGTCTTGGAAGCCCTTTTGACCAATCAAAATGTCACCACAAACCCACTTCGCCAGTTGTCATACCCCGCCGATATTCCCGAAGCAAAGAAGTCGGAGATTGACTTTTGGCAACATTTAGGAGATTTCGTTCAATTCTGTGGCTCTGATTCTGCCCCTCATGGCGCCGCCGAGTATGCGCTCGGCATAATGCGCAATGTGTTGCAGGTCCAAGAAGTTCGCGACGCAATCTACTCCATCGCGATCGCTCGGCAATGCGGAAGCCGCATAGGTGGTTTCCCGAATGCTCTTCCTGCTCCGATCAACCAACACGAGGACAATGATCTAAACAAACTGGTTGTTGCCATGTCATTTATCAGTCACGAGAGTCGCCAAGGTTCACAGCAAGTCCTGGCTCGTATTTGCGATATGGCTATGCTATCATGGGCAGTAGCAAGATCTTGATAGGAAGAGGATTGAGGTGAGGTATAAAAGGTTAGAGGCGAAGGCAGTGCCGTGCCAGATACTGAACGATGAAGCTGCGTAGGGAATTTCGGCTCTCCGGCAACCAGACCCAGATCCCTTTTCGCATCGGTTTTTCCTTTGAGCTACGACTGTACATCTATTTTTTTCTATAACCCTGTTTCACGTCCCGTCTGCTTCGTTATTCTCTGCATTTAGCTTGTGGAGCTGGTGGTGAAAACACTTTTGGGCAGACACGCATATACCCAGTTCGAATCGGTGTGTTCTGCAATATTCTTTTGCGTCCCCAAGCGGCGGCCTAATATCTTCTCTTTCAAGCCAAGACCTTTTTTCGGTGATTCCACCTGTTGACGCCGTCCATGTGACTGGCTTTTGCTGCAAATAATCATAATATCATACTGTACAGTCGTCCCCGTCACTTGCTGTACGACAACCCGAAGGTGACGTAAAGCTAATCAAACCGCGACCCCTTCCGAGATTTCATGTTTGATTAGGTGTATCCAGGATCCCAATTGCTGGATTTCCACTGTCGACTACGCAAGCAAGACTCACCGCCAGTCTCGTGCTACTCGAGCCTATACTCAACCACACAATGTCATGAAACATACCCTCAAGCAGCAAGAAAAAAACCTCCAACACGTTTTCACCCACCATTGGATCTCGGCCTCCTCCCCAAACGCACCACATTTCCTCTCAACCCGCTTCCCGCGGCCTCTTTTCCGCACCCGGCACTGCATCGCAGTACCACCCATCCATACGATCGATCAACCTCACACAAAACCCTCCCTGACCTTCTTTACCCCCTCGTAACACAACATCACCCAACGGTTCGCCTCCGGAGAATTTCCACTCCCCCGGTACCCCTCGGCCTTCCATCATCATCATCAAACGCTCAAACGCCGCTCGTTGTTACCCAGGTTCCGCACTGGGAAATGGATTCCGCCTACCTAGTCTAGTCATGTCCAGGGAAAGTCACACACAGATTCTCTCGCGCGCGCTCTTTGAGGTTGGGTTGAGGCAGGATAGGGCTCGGTTAGACGGCCAGTCGGATGGGCCGCCGGGTGGTGCGACTGAACGTGCGGCGCGGGCTTGTGGGAGGGCGAGGGGGGTTGAACTTGCGCCGAACGCCCTGTTGTGGAACGGGGTTGTTTTGGGGGTGTGGATTGGTGGATGGGTGGGTGTTTGGATTTAGCATGCGGCGCGTATGAGTGTCTGGAAACCGGCGTTGTTGGAATTGTGTTGAGTTGGGGGTTGAGATGCGGTGGATGGTGAGGGTTTGGAGTGGAGGTGGGATGTAGGATGTAGTGTTGAGTAAGACGGTTGTTGGTGCGATGATAAGTTCAAGGTTTTGAGATGAACATGAGTTTGATTAACTTTAGAGGGAAAGAGGTCAACAATAGAGCGATAGAATAAGTACAATCATTCCAAATCTACACCTCTTGCTTGAAAGACTCTATCGTGATCTTCTTTTCACCCTCGATTCTCTCCTTTATTGTAATGTAACACTAACTAAACAGCTCTACATATTTGTACATAATGATATCACATACAAATGATAAATACTGCAGAAGGATCGTCTCATTATATTCTACGTATGCAAAACGACATACAGGAACTTATAAAGTTTTAGGGTGTTTTTTTTTTTAAATTTCCCTGCAAATATCTAAGCTTAGATACATAAAAAAAGAGTATAAAAAGCAAAGCTATATTACGAACAACTATCGCGATTTTTCAAAGTATACTAATCTCTTGTCAAAGCTCCGTACCTGCCTCCACCACCTCGAAGGAAAATCGCGTACAAAACAAAATTCCACCAAGTCCTCACCTCCCCATCAAAAATTCAATTCATTTCAAATCAACCCGTCTCCATCCCACCCATCACCCCAACACCCTCTCCTGCTCCAAAGTACCAAACATAAACCCGACTAATCCCACCTATCAAACCCCCCCGGCCCCACATACCAAATTTTCCCCTCCAACCCCACTTCGCATTCCCTTCCCCGTTCCACACACACCCCTCCCTTTGTCCGTTCTAAAAACCCCTTCAAAGCCATCTCTCTTTGACCAAGAAAAGCCTTCTCGTCCGTCAAAACTCTCTTTATGAATGGGTTAAGTACAGTTTCTCCCATCAAATCACAAACACGGTCGGTTAGCTCAGTTGGTTAGAGCGTGGTGCTAATAGCTCGCCTTGATACGCCAAGGTCGCGGGTTCGACCCCCGTACTGACCATGTGGTTTATTTCTTTTTGCTGGCGGGGGGGGAGAGGTGGTGGTGTGGCAGTGTTGGGGGTGGTGGGTGAAGGAGGGGGGAGGTTGGGATGGCCACACAACATCTTGGGCCCGCTTTTTTTTGGGGGGGGGATTGGAGGAGCTGGAAGGAGGTTTGGTGGGGGGTTGTT